>PVJI01020845.1:0-28188 GCA_004026765.1 Micronycteris hirsuta | reverse complement strand
GTGGGGGACCTGCTGCTGACACTGTTGTGGGGGACCTGCTGCTGACACTGTTGTGGGGGGACCTGCTGCTGACACTGTTATGGGGGGACCTGCTGCTGACACTGTTATGGGGGACCTGCTGCTGACACTGTTATGGGGGACCTGCTGCTGACACCGTTGTGGGGGGGATCTGTTGCTGGAGGGCCACACTCGTGTATGGAGACAGCAGTTTTGCACAACCCCTGTGGCTCTGCAGCTGTTGCCAAATTACAGCTCCCATCATCCCAACCTCCAAGCATGATGGGAGTTGTAGTTTTGCAATGGCTGCAGGGCCACATTGACAGGTGACCCTGCAGTGGAATGTTCATGGGGGACACACCAGTCACATGATGGGGAGCACGTACGGGCACCACAGGCTTTCTTCTCCTAACTGCCTGCACCCCTGTACCCTCCTCCCTAGCACTACAGTGTGTCGCAGCGGGGACTCTGCTCCTGCTTCCCTTGCTTCTCACTCCGGGACACCCCCTCCTCCCAGCCCAGGGCCTGCAGCATCGCCCCACTCCTGCTGGCTTCCTGCAGCAGTGACCCTGCTCCTGCCTCCTGTGACTCCGCTCCAACCTCCACCCCCACAGCGAGCCAGGTGAGCTACATTCGGACTATAAGACCGCCCCCATTTCCTCCCAAATTTGGGGATTAAAAAGTGCGCCTTATAGTCTGAAAAGTATGGTAAACAACTTCCCCCATATCATTAAAAAAAGTCTTTAAAAGGCATTTGGCTATTTAAAGCATAAACAACCATGTATTCCGAGCTCATGACACATGTAGAACAAAAATATGTGACAACCACAATTCAAAGGTGGGTGGGTAATGGAATGT
This sequence comes from Micronycteris hirsuta, assembly GCA_004026765.1. Taxonomy (NCBI): domain Eukaryota; kingdom Metazoa; phylum Chordata; class Mammalia; order Chiroptera; family Phyllostomidae; genus Micronycteris; species Micronycteris hirsuta. The sequence continues at coordinate 27,333 of PVJI01020845.1, read as the reverse complement.
AGTAAGGTCCTTATTTATTTATTTTTTTAAGATTTTATTTATTTAAAGGGAAGGGAGGGAGAAAGAGAGTGAGAGAAACAATGTGTGGCTGTCTCTCATGCACCTCCACCGGGGGACCTGGCCTGCACCCTAGGCATGTGCCCTGACTGGGAATAGAACCAGCGACCCTCCGGTTCGCAGGCCAGCACTCAACCCACTGAGCCGCGCCAGCCAGGGCAGTCAGGTTCTTACACGGGCAGCAGAACAGTATTTCTAAGACGGCAGTAAGTTAAAGCTATACACTGTAAGTCCTAAAGGAACCACTAAAAAACAAACAAGACTTACAGCTAGTAACAAAGGGGGCTCAAGGGGGGCACTAAAGACGCGTGGAAACAGCAAGGCTATAAAAAGCCACATAAACCAAAGCATTTGTGAACAGAACTCTACTTCAAGGAGATTAGTTAGCACAGACTGACAGGACAGAAGCATTTCGTGGCAGCTGAAGAGTCACCTAGTCCCGCGGTACTCCCTGCTACAACCTTCTATCCCCCTTACTACACGATCGCCTGCTTCACCTTAAATAGCTCTGTCTGCAGTGTTTGCCGATTTCAGAACCAGGGAGCTGCGAGAATGTTTCACGAGACAAACATTCCTCGCTCTAGAGAGTGTCTGCTAGCCCTGGGGCTGCACGCAGATCCGCGGTACCCTAACTTCTCTTCCACAGAAAGGCTCCCCTTGGAAGGCAGCTTGCCCATCTTCCCTAAATAGTCTTCTCCAGGAAACCTCTCAGCTTCTTCGCCATCCCCCCAAGGAAGACAGGACTCCCGTTCCAACCCTATTCAAAATGGAATGATGCAGAAGACCCCACTTTCCTACAGATGTCCCCAATGCTAAAGTAGCCCAAGGCTATCTTTAAGAATTTTTGCAATTATATCACTTAACTCATTAAAGCAAGATCTTTGAATGACAGTGCAATGAAGGCTTTAACTCGTCCCACTATTTAATTTAATCTCATCAACAGCCCATCATTCCACACTGTGGAGGTATTTCTGGATTTGGAAGGACATCCATTATACTAGCTATCACTCTCCTGTCTGTATCATCTGAAAATCTGATAGGTATGTTTCCCATGGCCTTGAACAGTAGCCAAAATGCTAAAAAGGAAATAGCCATGAAGGGCGTCTATCACTATGCCTCTGCATCACCATGTTCTCCTCAGTAACAACCTACTCACTAGAAGTCTTTGGGCATGGCTGCTCAACCACTTATGCATTGCACCTATTTCCAAATCACATTCAAATGGCTTCTGGTGAAATACTTTGGTCAAAGAAGAGTATCTATTTCTTCCACATTTCCTGAGCATAAGAAAATAAAATGAAGCTAATTTGGGAAGACCTTTTTACTAAGCCTATGCTGAGTTCTAACTGACTATCTCTTTCTGTTCTCAGTGCTGACAAATCATCCCCCTAATGTAACAGGCCCATCATGAAACCTCCATCAGCATCAACATTCAAGTGCCCAGACCGTACCTTCCCTGGCCCAGGAGATAAAATCGCTTATCGACAGTAAACGTTCTCTTAAAATCTAATTACATGGGTTGCTTTTTCAATTTCATTTTATTAATTTTCATTCTTTAGACGATTCTCTTTGACAGGGAAGAATCGGACAGCTAGTAGGTTTTCTGAGTCTACTGTCTGCCTGCCTGCCTGCCCAGGAACCTAAGCAGGAGGCCTCAGCCCCTTTTGCTTCTCTGGTTAGATCCAAGTTCCAAGGCTCACAGTACTCTTTCACTGCCCAGTTTATGTTCTTCTTTGAAATCATGGTATGATTTTAAATCTGGATTGAGACCACACTCTGCTCTCTTCTGATAGCAAAAGATGAACAAGGAGGTGAGGAGGGTAACGGTGGTAGCTGAAGGGTATGGGGTTCCTTTCCGAGGTGATAAAATGTTCTGAAATTGACGGTGGCTACGGTTGCACATTACCCGCAAGTCAACGGAAAAACCACTGAACTATATACACTTTAACTGGGGGAACTATACGAGCTACGCCTCAACAAAGCTGTTTGAAAAAGCAGGGAGGAGAGAAGAAAGGAAATAAAAAGCTAATTACAGTAATTCTGAGATGAAAAGCCACCTGGATTCACATGCAAAGCCCTCTTCTTCCCTTTCCAAAGATGACACTGTCACCTATACTACAGGTGGGGAGGAAACACGAACAGAATTCCCTCATCTGCTAGCTATTATCTTTATCTACCCACATGGATCCTGCCTGCGTCTGGCCTCCAGCCATCTCCTGCCTGCTCAGGAACTCACCTGCCTGTTATCTCATCTTTTTCTAATATGGTCAACTCCCCTCCCCTTGATTTTTCCCCATCAGTTTTAAATATGATCAAGATTCCCATGAATAAAATTAAAAAGCTCTCCCTTGACTCCGCAACCCTCTCCCAGCCACTGCCCACCGTAATCAAGCCTCTCAAAACATCTGCCTGGGCCCTGGCTGGTGTGGCTCAGTGCATCAAGCACCGGCCTGCGAACCTAGAGGTGGCAGGTTCAATTTCCAGTCAGGGCACAGGCCTGGAGTTGCAGGCGAGGCCCACAGTTGGGGGCATATGAGAGGCAACTGATCACTGTATCTCTCACACATTGATGTTTCTCTCCCGCTCTTTCCTCCTCCCTTCCCCCTCTCTAAAAGTAAATTTTAAAAAAATCTTCCCCCAAAAAAGTGAAATCTCCATTATCAAAACAAAACAAAACAAGACTACATCTGCCTGGGTTTGCTTTAGTCCCCATCTCTCTGCTAGCCACTCTTCAGCCCAGTCCTGTGTGGCTTCTACACCTAGCACTTCACAGTGTGCAGCCAACCACCATGAACGGCCTGCCATGAAACCCAATTCCAGCCTTCGCTCCACATGAGCTCTTTCTTGGCAGCACTGCGGTTGTTGATTACGCCCTTCTTTTAGAACCACCCCTCCCTTGTCCTGGCTACTCACTGCCACCCTAATTTTTTCCTTCCTGTTTTCCTGGTTGCTCCTCCTGTTTCCCCTTTGGCTCATCCTCTCTGACGAAGCTATTTAAATATTGGGAATTCCTCAGGACAGGGCAAAGGCCCCCTTCTGAGGCTCTCATCTCTCCCTAGGTGATCTCACCCACACCCACAGCTTTAATTAACACCTCAGTGCAGATACTCAAAGATCCCTATCTCTAGTCCAGCTCTCTCACTAGTACACTCAGCAGCCTACTCACAGTCTCCACCTGGATGGCTCAAGGTACCTCGAACCTCACACATCTAAAACAACTCATGTTCTTGCTCCAATGCCTGGTACTCTTCCCTTGTCCCCTCTTTCAGGGATTGATACCACTACTGATGCTCATATATTGGGGTGGCCAAAAAGTTTGTTTCCAAAAGATGGCTCTAGTAGTACGTAATTGTCTTTAACTTCATTCGAAACAATTTTGTTAGATTGTACTGTGAAAGCTGTTCTATCAACGTGCATTAAAAAAACAAAACAAAACATCGCCCTGGCTGGTGTGACTCAGTGGATTGAGCACCAGCCTGTGAACTGAGAGGTCACCAGTTCTTGGTCAGGGCACATGCCTGGGTTGTGAGCCAGGTCCCCAGTTCGGGGTATACGAGAGACAACCGATACAGGTTCCTCTTCATACCCATGACGTTTCTCTCCCTTTTCCCCTCCCTCCCCCTCTTTCTAAAAGTAAATAAAATCTTTAGCCCTGGCTGGTGTATCTCAGTGGATTGAGTGTGTGCTGCGAACCAAAGGGTCGCCAGTTCGATTCCCAGTCAGGGCACATGCCTGGGTTGCGGGCCAGGTCCCCAGTGAGGGCCATGTGAGAGGTAACCATACATTGCTGTTTCTCCCTCTTTCTCCCTCCCTTCTCCTCTCTCTAAAAATAAAAAATAAAAAAATAAAAAATCTAAAAGTAAATAAAATCTTTAAAAAAAGTCAAATTTGGTGAATTTTTGTGTAGCCATTTTAATATTAAAAATGGAAGAAAATATGCAACATTCTCGGCATACTATGCTTTATTATTTCAAGAAAGGTAAAAATGCAACTGAAAAACAAAAAAAGACTTGTGCAGCGTATGGAGAAGGTGCTGTGACTGACGGGATGTGTCCGAAGTGGTTTGCGAAGTTTCATGCTGGAGACCGCCCCATGGACGAGGCTCCGCTGTTGGGCAGACCAGCTGAAGCTGACAGAGACCCAACCGAGACATTAACTGAGTACAATCAACGTTCCGCCATGTGGGAGAAGCCAACATACTCAAAATAGCCAAGTCAATAAAATTATTGGTAAAATGAAAAGCATGTCTTTTATTTTACAGAAAAAACCATATGGACTTTTTGCCCAACCCAATACATGTCAGAAACTTTGGAATTACCCTTAATTCTTCTTCACCCTGCCCCAATACCCAATTCATTACCAAGTCTCTCAAATCCATCCATTTACCCCCCACCATCACTACCCAAGTCAGAGTCGCCATAACTACTACTCACCTGGTCTACTAAGGAGCCCATTGACTGTCTCCTTGAATCCCCTACAAACCGTTTTCCACACCAAACCTACAATGACCTTTTTCTAACACAAATACGATTGTCATTCCCTCTGCCATAATGCTTCAATTACTGACTGCTCTTAGGGTGGAAAAAATTCCTTCTTAACATGGCCCATTGAAGCCTTCACGGTCTGACCCTATCTCTCTGCTCTTAGCCTGCACTACAATTTCTCCCCCAGTATCTATACGCTAATGCCCTGGTCACACTGGTCTCCTTTCAGAAGCCGTGCACACATGGTTTCCCATGCTTGGAATGTTCCTTGTGCCCATCCCGTCCCACCTCCTGACCAACTCCTATTCCTGCTTCGCTGCTCAGCTCAGTCAATGATCACTCCTCAGAGAAGTCTTTCTAGGTAAATTCTACCACACACTCTTCTACCACCATGTACTTCTTCACAGTGTTTCTCCAGTCTTACGTAATGCTGCTGCACCTTCTGATTTCCCACGAATGTCTGCTTCCTGCTGCACTGCATTCGGAGCCCAGTGCTGCAGGTGCCCCACACAGGCTGGCGAGCGGCTGACCGCCAGCGCACTTGGTCATGGGACACAAAACCCAGAAGGCAAGTAGCTGTAAAGAAATGCGTGACGCCATAGAGTCAAAGGTTCCCCTGCAAAACGTGGTGCTCATATAGGGTCCTGAAGGAAGGACATCTTGAAATCTCTCACCAAGAAAGTTAAGGGACTCTACCGGAAAGAGTTAGGTGGTGAGCAAGGAACCTCTTTTTCTGCCTATGGGGCAGGTAAGAAGAATATCTACATTTTCCACTTCCTATATTTCAGATTTGTTTGAGTGTTATGCATTCACATTTTCCTTTTTTAAAAAACAAAATAATAAAGAGAATGAGATAAACAGATCCAAGTGTTCACTACATTGTAGTAACCTTCTCATTCCTGCTTGTTTCATCCCCACAAGACAGCTCCCCCTGCCAAATTCTAAAATTTCTACGAAATAACTAAGTCTATGTCTATATATTTAAGTAAGTCCACCAACCACTCCTTAAAAAAGAGGGCCACAAACAATGCACACGAAAAAGCTAAAGGCTGGAATGGGTCTTAATATAGGGAAAAACCTGACCCCAACTATTCAGAAGTAGATGACAGCACTGGGGACAAGGGACTTCCAAACCCGGGTATGTCCATGGTCAGTTACTGTCTACAGAGAGTAATCAGCAGTGTGACAGAAAAGAAAAACTAAAATTCATCTACTCTATTTTTAGCAGTCTTGACAAGTGAGAGATTAAGTTCATATTTCAAATGACTTTCAAGTTTATGCGTATTTCAATAATTTCTGTAATTTCTGTTGCCCATTACATGAATAATTACAAGTTGATTAAACAACGCTTTAAAAACTGTCCAAATATTACTAAAAGATGATCAGAAAAGCTTAGGAAGTCAAGTATTCCACCAGAAAAGGCAATGCAGTAAGTATTCATGGAGGGAGGACGCCACACACAGAACAAACAGACCTGACCTTCGGGTTCTAGATTGGATTTGGTCCCCCTTCACCAGCATTCACAGGAGTGACCCTGCCCAATCCTGGCTCTGGCCTGCCTACGCCGTGTCAGTCTGTCCTCTGCCTGTCTGACCACATCCTCCTCATCTGTCCCCTCCCACCTACTGAGTCAGCTATTCACAACCTAGAGCTCCTCCAAACACCTACCCTTTCAAGCTGCTGAGATCATCATGTCACCTAATCCACCGGCTCCTAAGACCACGTTACCTGTCCTGCCACGGCTGCAGATTTCAGCGCTGCCTGTGCTCACTGCTGCAGGTCCCCTGCTCCCCCAATCAACGCTGATGTCTCCACTGAGACCCTTCTCTGCTTAGGCTCCCAGGGCTCTGAGCACCGCAGACGAAATGCCTAGTGGCTCACTGAAATGCCTACTGTTCCAGTGCCTTCAATCCAGTCAGAAACACTGCTTCAGTCTGGGTTGATTTAAAACCAGTAACTCCTAGTTGCAAGTATTTCAAAGTTGCTGCACTTCCCTCAGGATACTTCAGTTTCTCAGGCTCTCTCTCTGCTCTACCTTCACTCCTTCCATATCGAGACAGATGTTCTAATGAAAACATCCTCAGCTTCCTCTGTCCATCTTGATGTATTTCTGTCACTCTCTGTCTCAATCCTGGAGACACAGCAGAATCACTTGGGAGATGTTAAGAGGTGAACAGACATGGACTATGGACCTCACATGCCTCCTGACAGGGCACGGCATCACCTCCGTGGTTTTCTTGCCAAGAAGGCATCACCTGCATTGAAACATCAGCCAAATGCAAATTAAGGGACACTCTCTAAAATAACTGGCCAGTACTTTTCAAACATGCTAAGGGTATGAAGGGCAAAGACTGAGAAACCGTTCCCGATTAAAGGAGATTAAGGGGATGTTACAACTAAATGCAATAGGCTGTACTGAATTGATCCTGGTCCAGAAAAAGGACATCAGTAGGAAAACTCCTGAGATCTGAAAAAAGGTCTGTGGCTTAGTTAATAGTATTATGCCAACGTTTTTCCTGATTTTGATCATTTTACTGTGATATCGAAAATGGTGACATTTGGGGAAGATGGGTGAAGAGTACCCCTTTTCCAATCATTTCATAAGTCTACATAAAGGTCATTAATCCTCATATTTTGCTTTTTTTCTTCACAAGAAGAAGCATCTACTCAGTTGCAAGGCTGGCGACTGTATGAACACGGGCTGGAGAAAGGGCCCCTGAAGACGGAGGATAACTTTGCCTTGGTTCCCCCCACCCCAGGTGCAATTTTGCCAGCTGTGCAGCCTCACGGAAGGTTGCTGGGCCAGATGGCCACTGAGATCCATTCCAATTCTTAAGATCTCAAATTCTAAATGAAGTTCTCCCAATTCTCTCTTGCCCTGCACATCTTTGTCTGTCCTCGAGCAACCCTGAAAGCCCGATGCTCACCCTCCCCCTCCTCCTCCACTCTCAGAGCCCCTGCATCCACGAGCCTCCCCTCACTCCTAACCCTCCTCCTCGGGACCTTGTTTCAGCCCCTGGCCTTGTAGTTTTGCGTCTTCTCATCTGCACCTCTCATTTCCCTGGGACATATGTTCAAGGGCTTTGCAAAGGGCTTGCTTACCCCTCCTCGTACCCCCTCACTCCAGTGTCTAAGACGGTGATTCGCACGTGCTCTGACTCTATGATTTTGTTAACTGACTAAACTGTCTAGGCCACTTCATCAGTCAAACACGGTATTCCGAGGATGCGAGCTAGCCTCGTGTGGTCAGGGAGCCCCACAGCACGTGTCATGACTGACTGCTTTCTAACAACATGGCCATGGAGAGAGGCAGGAGAGAAGAGCCTCTCAGGACAAGCCTGCTCACGTGACTGGAGAATGGTGTGCAGCATGCCTCACCAAGTTGCTCACTGCTGAATCCCCGTGGTGAGTGGCTTCTGAGATGTGGTTAACCCTGTGTGATTGTACTGAACAGCCAGACATAGTGGGAGTTTGGGGACACCAAGTAGAGGACAGTCACAGAGAAAAGAGTCTGGGGCTTGGCAGAACTGCCAGTCAAGGCTCCGCATTAAGAAACCTCGTCTCCGAACGCCAGGGGGCCGGGCCTATTAATCCTATGCCACAAAGCCTCACTGACTTCCACATACAACCGATTGTTAACAACTTTATTTTCACTTAATGTCTTTTAAAACTATTTTTAACTATTTAAGTTACAGGATCAACTTCAGCAATCACAAATATTCCAAAAGTCACGCCTAACACTTACCGCACTATAGGAACAATACCAGACTACACTTCTTCTACTCCCAGGATGAGGGGATAAGTCACCGTTTCCAGTCTTTAAGGGTGGCGTCCATAACTACCTCCTCAACTAGAACTGAAGCGGTGAGACTTTCCACTGCCTGCTTTCCCATTAAAAAATACAACGAGGTGGAAAAATAAGTAATTAGCAAGCCAAATACTGGCACAAATGGCCTATTTCAAGACTTCTAAAAATTCAGGTTTCATATTAAATCTCTCACCTTAAGCCTAATGTTCTCACAGTACCCATCACTGTACTATTTTACCATTACCAGTGGCAACTGCTTGGAAAAAAGTAGTGATACAAAAATAACAATTCCAGAAGACTCAAGGAGATTCTCACTTCTCAAAGAGTGCTTCCAGACCACGTCCTGAAGGGCTCACTGCCCGTCCCACCTACTCCTCCGCTGCACCCAACGAGGCCCAGCCTCTCGGTAGATCCCCAAGTGGCCTCGTGGTAGCAAGTGACAGGTGACAAGGCAGCTGCTCAGAGGGAGGTGCAGGGCTGTGTCTGGTGGGACATAAGACTGGGCCTGCCCACTCCTTCACCCCTGATTTTTAACAGACAAAATTACTGGTAAAGCCTAACCTTAATAATATAAGGTTAAAGATAACTTAAAGATAAACAAGAGTAAAATGGTTAAAGTGTAGATATGACTAATTCAGGATTTAAAAGGCAAACATATAATCTTAAAAATGACATTCTTACTTCATAATAATAAACTTAAAATGACAGAACATTTTTTCCCTCCTATAAGAGGAAAGGACTTCTAAAAGATACACACTGCTGGCAAAAAAATAATAAACTGATACGACTTTACTGTAATTTGGCAAAATGTGGGGAAAAAAAAAGAGCTTTAAAAAAGTTATCCCACTGACCTGGTTAAACCAAGGGGGACCCATAGAATGGAAGACAATAGCATGCTTTAAAAAAAAAACAATAAATCTGCACCGACATGCAAAGGTGTTAACATTAAAATGAGAAAGCCCTGACCAGTGTGGCTCAGTGGGCTGAGCACTGTTCTGCAAAGCAAAAGGCTGCCGGTCTGAGTTGTGGGCCAGGTCCCTGGGGTGCGGGGGAGGCCAGTACGAGAGGCAACTGGTCGATGTTTCTGTCACACATTGATGTTTCTCTCCCTCTCTTGCCCCCGCCCCAAAAATAAACAAATAAAACCTTTTAAAAAGATTAAAAACAAACCAGGTTGCAGAACGGGATGATCCCATGTTCACGTAGTTACCCACCCCACAGAGAAAGGGGGAGGGAGAGCGCAAACGAGAACCCGTGAGGATATCCCACCGTGGTGACAGGAGCCATTTCATGTCGCGGCAGAATTAAGATGAGTTGCATATTTCTTTCATACTCAGTTGTGTTTTCTGACCTCTTTAAATAGATAAATACAGAAACCAACTAAAACTATTAGGCTTAGGAAGGAAGCACAGATCTCGTGTGCACCCCTCCCCCGACACCATCCCACATTACCCAGCGTGCTTATGAAAGGAGAGAGAGGGGAAAGTTGCAAATTTCAGCCTCCTCCCCCAGCATCCAGCGATTTCAATAAACAGGACTTTGACAAACAAGACGCTGAAATAAGGGAGAAAGAATCTGATGACTCTTAGGTTTCAAGCCAGAGATATAAAGACAACATTTCTTAAACTAGTCAGTCAGGAAGAGAAAGACCAATTCTGAGGCAGAGAAAATAAATTTGGAATTGAAATGTTAAGTTAGAAATGATGCGGCAGTATGGAATCACAGCATCTTAAGTATTGAAAGAGATGTCGCAGGTCATCTAGATCGGCAATTTCTAAATGCTTTCGGGGCCACTGATATCCTACCACCATTTTTTAAAAGTAAAAATCTTATGCAGAATCCTAATATACAAATTAGAATAAAGTAAAAATAAAAAAGTGAATGAAGGGAGGAAGAGCACCTGACACCATGGTCCCACCCGCTTCTCTACAGCACTCTTCACACAGAAGTGGAGCATTAAGTTTAAAGGCAAAACACATACTTTCTCTGCTCCCCTCCTCCCCATTTCAAAGCAAAATAAGAATCCCTGCTATCTATCTCATCAGAAGTATCAAGTTTCTCCAGATAAACAGGTAGCAAGCTTTTTGTGGGTCATATGGTCTCTGCCACAACTACTCAACTCTGCCACTACCGCAGGAAAGCAGCCATAGACCACGGGTCAATAAATGGGCATGGCTGTGTTCCAATAAAACTTTATTTACAAAGCCAGGTAACAGGCTGACCTGGGCCAGTTTACTGACTCATGCTCCGGGAAATATTTGGTGGGCAGACAAAAGAGGCCAAAGGGCAAACCTGGAGTTAATTGTAGACAGCCATCAAATCTTCTCAATTCTCCCTCAGAAATCCTCTCTCTCAGATCTTGCTTCTCCTCCTTACCCTCAAGTTTCCTTGTCATCAGAGTTCTCTTAACAACTTCATCTTCCACCATTACATCCATCTTCCCAAACACACTTCCAATCTCATCCCGTCTCCGACGCTGAAAAACTGCTAGTGGGAATGTAAAATGGCATAGCAACTCTAGAAGAGTCTGGTGGTTTCTTACAAAACGAAACATTTGCTTACCATATGACTTAAGAGAACATTCTTGGGCATTTGTCCCAGAGAAAGGAAAACTTAAGTTCACACAAAACTGGTATAAAAATGTTCAGAGCAGCTTTATCTGCAACAGCCCCAAACTGGGAGTGGTCCAGACATCCTCCGCCGGGCAAGAGGCTGAGCACACTGCGGTACGCCCATGAGCAGGACGGAGCATGCTCGGACTCCAACAGGAACCCTGACACTGCGGTACGCCCATGAGCAGGACGGAGCATGCTCGGACTCCAACAGGAACCCTGACACTGCGGTACGCCCATGAGCAGGACGGAGCATGCTCGGACTCCAACAGGAACCCTGACACTGCGGTACGCCCATGAGCAGGACGGAGCAGTGCTTGGACTCCAACAGGAACTCTGACACTCACGGCTCGCATGGGTCTCATGGGAATTAAGCCGAGTGAAAACAGCTCATCTCAAAAGGTTATCTACTCTATGATTCTATTTATAAAACATTCTTGAAATAACAACATTACAGATTCAGAGCACAGATCAGTGGTTGCCAGCCAGGGTTAGGAATGGGGAAGAGGAAACATGCGTGGCTACAGAGGGGCGGGGAGAGGGGGCCTGTGGTGATGGGACAGCTCTGAATCTCAACTGTGGTGGTGGTCACAGAGAAACCACACAGCTACATACGTGTGACGAAACTGTGAAGAGCCATCACACACTCACACACACACTATAAAACTGGTGAAATGTGGATAAGGCCTGAGGGCTTGTACCAACATCAACTTCTTGGTCCTGCTATGTGTGGAGTTACGTGAGACGTTCCCATTGAGGGGGACTGGGGGAAAGGTACTACACAGGGTCTCCCTGTGTATTTTTGTCCACCTTCCCGTGAATTAATAATTACTTAAAAATAAAGATTTAAAGCAAAACAAAACAACAACAGATTTCCCCAGCTGTCTTTATCTGTAGGTTGTATGTAAGGCTCTTTTCAATCTGCCACAACCTACAGTTTTAGCCTCACTTCCCACCACTTGCCCACATCTAATCACCCCTAGGAAGTCACCCCGAACTTGTCACCGTTTTTCTGAACACGCCAAACTTCATGCAGAGTCACATTCCATCTCTTCTCACTCTCTGTCTGCTCAACGCCTTAAAAACCAGTTCAAATGTCACTTCAAACTTTATGCTGGCTCTGAAGAGGTACTTACTGCTTCATTCTTTTGGGCCCACAGAATTTTACGGATTCTTCCAAGAACCTCTATACTATATTTTATTATTTACATACTGATTTCATCTCCTAGATTATAATCTCCTTAAAAACAGAAAAAACTGATCCATGTGCCTGCCCAGTTCCCAAGTACGAGGGCACTAAAATATCTGCGAATTTAATCAAGTTGAGAATCTTTTGCAAAGATGACAATGAAACTGCTTCCACTGTCATCTTTTGCAAAAACTGTCCTGCTATGTGCTGTACACACGAAACTGGGCATAATGGAATTCCCATAATTGAGACGGCCATCCTGTTTATAAAGTCACCCTTTTTAGACGCAATTTTGAAATGATCTATAAGCAGAGTTTTTCATGTTTTTATTCATTTGTTTACATAACTGAATGTCAGAATTTACATGTAAGTAGTTATTATTGAGAAATGTCTCAAAGGACCCATATATTTTTGGGAGGGGGGTTAAGTCCATTTATTATTTTGTGTTGCATTTTACTTTTGAGTTTCTTCATACCTATGTTTTAGCAATAGACTCACTTTGAACAAGAGCCCTCTGAATTATATACTAATCTGTATGTACTGCCTTGAATAGCAATTCATCCTCAAAAAGCTATTAGTGACCTCAGTGAAACAAGTTCTTAAATCAAAATAAATTAAGACAAAGAATGTGAGATGGAATCTAAAAGTAACCTGAGAAATATTATTGGCGCCAAATATTTTGTAATGAGAGCAATTGTTATCACCCTAATTCCTGTATTAATTTGAAAGAAAAATCCTGCATGCACACATGCACAACACCATTAAAGAAAATGCTGGAATATTCTCCTGAGCTGAATGATCATGGACGAAGAAAAACCTATTAATAACCTCTGGTGTCCAAGAGTACGTACTCTAAACAGGCTGAGTAACCGTGAGCCACTGTTAAACGGCCATGCTATGAAAAGACTCCTCTCCTGCCCCCCAAGTATGCCAGCAAACTGATTCCTCTCCTGACGTGAGTGAATGCAGCCATTCAGCACCGTGAACACACTCATTCACAGTGACGAAGGGAACCAAGTGTGTGCTGAGCGAGGCAGCCATAACTTCTTTATATAGCTCGCGGTGGGCAAAAAGTGTGTAAATAGTCACTTCGTGCACCAGACCCATGTGGCTGTCAGCAGGGAAAAATATCAAGTTCCACCTCACCCTACTCCACTCCCGTGCCCAGTTACCTAAAAATAATGCTAAGATAAACCACTTTTCCCCCTAAAGGTGTAAGGGAAGTATTTTCAAATTCTTTTAAAAAGGTGTGGCATAGTTCCTAAGGATTAATCTCTCTGGATTACATACAATTCTTAATATGGCAACTGTTTACTATATAAAACAAATAAAAGGACCAACATATTACAAATAAAGTAACAGTTGCACTCAACTGTTTTATCTATCATTTGTCTATAACATCACAGGAAATGAATGAGAAAATGACCATGGATGTAATAAATAAAGCAGAAATAGGCATTATTTTCACTACGGGTTTGGCAGTTAGGAATGAGTACCATCTCTGACTCTAATATGATTTACTAACTAGGAAAAAAAGCTTTCTTCATGTGGATTGAGAATAATTAACAGGAAACTATTGTTCTTCAAAATAAGATGGAGGCACCTTGAAAAATACAGTGTTGTATCAATGTAAGGATGAATCAACCTAGCAAGCTGGAGTTCCTGCTGCAAGACCTGAGTGGTGCCCTGGCCCACGCGATACACACCCAGAGACAGGAAACTTGCTATCTGCCAAGGAAGCCAACGTCCACCTGTTATTTTTCCTAATATCAAGACGAAATTGGACTCCCTGCTTTATTTCCGCTCACAGGTCTTAATTCTCTCTCTTAACACCACCTGTACCCTTTCCTTTCCTCTTTTTAGCTGATCCCCTGAAAACATTTTACTAAGAGGTCTAGGGCTCAAATTGTATTCTTCTCTACTTCACACCTCCAGTTCTTTCAACTGTTTCTCACGGCAGACTTTTGAATTTCTGTCAGCCTGGTCATGTCCCTCTCAACCCACCCTAGTTTCTCCAACTGTCAGGTATGGACTTGTCTACAGAGAGAAGACGACCACTTTGAGTTTAAGTAGTGTGTTTCTATTATCTCCACCTAGGCTTTCGGTGGTCTTTCTGGGGGCTTCGTCACACAGTCTCAGGGCGAACGCCTGTGCTTTCCACGCCGCCGTTCTCTCAGTCAGTGCATGGGTGGTCTCTTCTGACTCTCTTTACTGAGTTAGAATTGACATAAAACAAACCACACATATTTAAAGAGTACGTTTTGATGAGCTGGGACTTATTTACAAACCCATGACCCATCAAGGCAGCGAACACAGCTGTCACCACCAGCCTTCTGCAGTCCACTTACTCCACTGAGTCTGCTCTGATCCTCCACAGCCCTGCCAAACCCAAAGCAATTATTGATCTGCTTTCTGTTATAGTGGTTTCCACACAGTTTTGTATAAATGGAATCATACATTATATTCCCTTTCTGGTCTGGCTTCTTTCACACAACATTTAATTATCTGAAGTCCATTCGTGCTGCTGTATACAGCAGTAGCTGATTCTTTGTTATTGCTGAGTAGTATTCTGAACTATCAGTGGACTCCAACTGATTTATGTATACACCTGGGCTCTTTCCCGTTTCGGACAATTGCAAATCAAGTTGCTATGAACACTTATGCCCAAGTCTCTGTGTGGACATTATTTCTTGTTCTGTTGGGTAAATACCTAGGAGTGAAATGGCTAGATATACATTCAGCTTTTCAAGAAAGTGCCAAACTTCTCCCAAAGTGGTTGTATCGCCTCCTGTTCCCACCAGCAGTTCCAGGTGCTCTCACAACGACCAATACTCGGTACAGTCAGCATTTTCGATTTTAGCTGTTCTGTTTGTGTACAGTGGAGCCCATCATATCTGTACTTGGAAGACAGTGGGACCAACTAGCAGACCTCTTGAAAAGGGTCACTTAGGTCACTGCTTCTGTGGGTGGCAGTACTAAAAGGGAATGTGGTACTTGGCCACCATCATAAAATTCAGAACATACCTGGCCATGATACCCTCTTACTAGTCACAAACTCAACATGCAAATTGTTACAATACTCTGTTTTGTCCTATTTGGTAGAACTTAAGAGTTCAGAAGAAACCTAAGGTGACAGTGTTTCATTTGAACTCTGCTGCGTACTCCATTTTCAATAAATACACATAGTTATTGAACCCTGTCTTTGGAAGGCTTATATTCTAACAGGGGGAGGAAATACTGAACAAACACCACTGAGTACACTAAAAATGTTAGCTGCCACAATGGAAAACTCCACAGAACCAGATCAGGGGAGCAGGAGAGCCAGGGGCAGGGGTGCGTTTCAAACAGGGGTGGCTGGGTCAGGAAAGACACTGAACAAACACTTGAACGCAATAAGGGAGTAAGCAAGCAGAGAGCTGAGGGAAGAATGTTCTAGGCAAAGGGAACTGTCAAATGCAAAAACCTAAAGACAAGACCGTGACTGAAGTGTGTAAAAAAAGGAAGCCAACGTGAGGGGAGCACTAATGGAAGGAACCATGGAGGCCGTGGGCTGGGGTTGGCATTTATTTTTTGGAAAAAGGGCAGACAGTAAATAGTTTACACTCTTCAGGCCACAGAGGTTGCATATTCTTCTTTACTTTTTAAACCAACCCTTTAAAAATGTAAAAGCTGCCCTGGCTGGCGTAGCTCAGTGGATTGAGTGCGGGCTGCAAACCAAAGGGTCACCAGTTTGATTCCCAGTCGGGGCACATGCCTGGGTTGCAGGCCAGGTCCCCAGTGGGGGCCATGTGAGAGGCAACCACACATTGATGTTTCTCTCCCTCTCTCCCTTCCTTCCCTTCTGTCTAAAAATAAATAAAAATCTTAAAAAAAAATGTAAAAACCATTCCTAGCTCATGAGCCTTACAAAGACAGGCATGTGCAGGATTTGGGCAGTAGAACTCAGTTCGAGCCCTTTTAAGGACTTCTACAACTTTATGCTATTTTATTTATTCTCCCAGAACTTCAGAATCCTTTTTTTGTCAAGTTACAAAAAGATCCTGTGTGATTAGGATAAGATTGCTTTAAGCATAAAAATTTATTTGAGAAGAAATGGCACCTTAACTATATTCCATTCGATAACATGCACCAGGTATTCTGTTGTGCCTCTGAATGACGCTTTACAACTTTTTCAGACACAATAGCTCCTGCACACTTCCTGATTAGAGTATCTCAGACATCTAGTACTTTTTCGTTATTACTGTAAATGAAATACTTCATGAGAGTATTCTCAGACATCTAGTACTTTTTTATTATTGCTGTAAATGAAATACTTCCTGATGAGAGTATTCTCAGACATCTAGTACTTTTTTGTTACTACTGAAATGAAATACTTCCTGATGAGAGTATTCTCAGACATCTAGTACTTTTTTGTTACTACTGAAATGAAATACTTCCCGATGAGAGTATTCTCAGACATCTAGTACTTTTTCGTTATTACTGTAAATGAAATACTTCATGAGAGTATTCTCAGACATCTAGTACTTTTTTGTTATTGCTGTAAATGAAATACTTCCTGATGAGAGTATTCTCAGACATCTAGTACTTTTTTGTTACTACTGAAATGAAATACTTCCCGATGAGAGTATTCTCAGACATCTAGTACTTTTTTGTTACTACTGAAATGAAATACTTCCCGATGAGAGTATTCTCAGATATCTAGTACTTTTTTGTTATTGCTGTAAATGAAATACTTCCTGATGAGAGTATTCTCAGACATCTAGTACTTTTTCGTTACTACTGAAATGAAATACTTCCCGATGAGAGTATTCTCAGACATCTAGTACTTTTTCGTTACTACTGTAAATGAAATACTTCCTGATGAGAGTATTCTCAGACATCTAGTACTTTTTTGTTACTACTGAAATGAAATACTTCCTGATGAGAGTATTCTCACACATCTAGTACTTTTTTGTTACTACTGAAATGAAATACTTTCTAAAAACTTACAAGTTCTAGATAGTTTTGATTTGTATTTATAAAAGCTATGAACTTCCTACTTATTTAGCTGCCCTGGTGAACTCTCACTTTTGCATTGATTCTCTTGTGTTTCGTAAAGATATATGAATATCCCAACACTGTAGTTTTCTCTCTTTATTTGCAATAGCTTTTATTTCTAAATCATTTCTTTATACGTTGGGTAGAATTTCCAGAGCAATGCTAATAACAAGTGCAAACTCTGGTTTTAATGAAACTACCATTGGCCTTTCAGTCTTTAGTATGGTGTCAAAGTGGTTTTTTAATGGTTTTTAATTTAGTGATTAAATTTTTATCTTTCCATTGTTTTCGGGTCTTAGTTCTCTCTCATTACCATTTGAATTGGTTACCACTTCCAGGGTTGTGGGCCAGGTCCCCAGTTGGGAGCATGTGACATTTCTGTTCCTCTCTCTCCCTGTCTTCCCCTCTCTCTAAAAATAAATTAAAAAAATTTAAAATAAGAAAATTTCTTTTTCAAAAATTCTATTATTTTTCTTTGCTGCGTTTATTCTAATAGCAGGAGGTCTATGCATGCTTCGGTTTAGGAATCCTGACATTCTGAGTCACATAATTTGGGGGCGGGGGGAGGACTGTCCCATGTTCAGCTGCATGTCTGGCTTGTACTAACTAGATGCCAGCAGAAGCCTCCCCGTGTCACAGGCAACAATGTCCCCAAGCAGTCTCAAATGTCTCCGTAGAGGTCAAAACTGCCACTGATGCTAGTCAAGCAGATGCCAGGAATCAGAGACCAAGCCTGCTTCCTGTCATTACAGGGTTCATGTCCAGCGCCACTTTCCCAGTACGACTCCCCCCACATAACCCATCTAAACAGAGACACTCCCCCGACCCAATACCACCCACCCACACCCAGACCCTCACACGTATCCTTTATTAACTGTCATAGTAGACTTCAAAGTTTGGACCCCTGGGGGTCCCCAAGACCTTTTCAAAGGGTCTGTGGGGTCAAAACTGTTTTCTTGTCAAAGTAACACATTCTTTTCACCTTTCCATTACATTGTCACTTACGCGGATGGTGGGGACCACTTAGCCAGTCAAGGCAGTGACACCCAACTATACTAGCCATCACTGCAGCTTTTATCATCATGTAGTTTACCAAAAAACCCAAACAAAATAAAAAGGCATGAAAAAGAGAAGAGCTGATTACTTGCTTTCAGTGAACAGCGGCAAGTTGAGATGCCAGAACACAAAGAACACAGGGTGGACATTCACCCAGAGAGGCAGAGATCAGGTCACAAAGGGTCTCATGTGCCAGTCAAGGCACCTGCAGGGAAGGCTGACGGCAAGGGAGATATCTGAGAGATAGGAAAGGTTAAGAGAACCTTTATAAAGTAGGATGGAAGTCAGAATCAAATCATAAACCCCTCAGGAAGCAGGGTTCCTGCAGTCTGGTGAGGGACAGCGTCTTAGAGAAGAGCGGGAGACACGGGGCGGGGGGGGGCAGGTTTGGGGCTGTGCTGGGTGGGGAGCAGGGTGCTCCTCGCGGCACAGGGAACACAGCAAGAACACGGGAGAGGCGCCTCCTCAAGGAGACTGCTGGTGGGAACACTGACTTTAGGACTCGGATAAATTATTCTAACAATAAAAAACCAAAGTTTAAACAAACTTGAAAACCTTAAATGAAAAATGGAGAAAACAGTTTAGAAATATGTTTGGTAGGCAGCAGTACAGGAGAAAATGTGGTGGTTAAGCGGCAACAAACATCACTTTAGAACTATTAAAAAACCAAATTGGAATTTATTAATTTTTAAAAATCACACCAGAATTTGTTTTCTATTTGCTCCTGATCAAAAGATTGAAACTATAAAACAAGGCCCAAGTACACACCTTTTCCGCCTTTTTGTCAGAGATGTCTTGCTTCTCCAGAACGGCCATGCTCTCCTTCAGGTTCTTCACGATGTCTGCTGGGGACTTGTGGGACTTCCCGAACGGGAACGGCATGGCGGCCGCGACAGACGCCTTGCTGCGCTCTGCCTGCTCTACCTGGGGACACAGTGCGAGGTGCAAGTGAGAAAAACAGTGGTGTCGGCAGAAGACAACATATTTTTGAAATCCTAATTTGGGAAGAAAACCAGTGCTTGAGAAAGTAGTTTTATGTGACTTTCAAAAGCAGGAGGAACTGGGAAACCTGGCAGCATATGGGGGAAATGATAACGCAGAGATACCCTGGCACTGTAGGACACCTCCACTTTTCAGAAGCCTTCCCACCACCTGCCCTCCCAACCGCCTGAGCGAGGAGGGACGTGCAGGTGCCGACGACCAGGGGCTGCAGCTGTGGCTCGCAGGCAACCAGTTCTGCCAGGCCTGTTCTGACCCCAAGTGTCCTTCATGAACACACTGTACCTCCCATGAACAGATATCTCCATTCTATGGTTGAGGAAAAACTGAGGCACAAGGTAGACAAAGCGCTTATTATAATGCCAAACAGCACTAGCAATAGGCCCACTCTCTGGGTCTCTCCAGAGGCTTCTCTTCTAGTGTCCACGCTGCTCCCCCTAAGCACCCTGGTGGGCACACACTTCCAGGGCCCGCCCACCTTCCTCCTCACTCACTCGCAGGGTCTCAGAGCTGGAGAGAACCGCGGGTAGCGCCTTGGCCAAGCCTCCCATTGGACCCTCCAACCCCCTAAGTGCCAGTTCCAACGTGTACTCTTTCTACTTGGATACAACTATCTCCCGTGAAGGAACTCACTGCATAACAGCCCGCAGATAATGAACTTCTAGAAGTCTGTAATTTTTTGTGGGTAGCAGAAAACAAATTTCTACCACATAAACCACAATATTACATAATGCAAAAGGAGACCAACTCTTCCAAGAACTCACCATGAAAAAACAAAAGTTAACAAGACAAACAATGTAAGTAACTTGGGGAACATGTCAGAAGTTATGGTTTCTTTCACTAAATAAAATGCTATATTCACAGGCATTAAACCTCGTATAAGATGCTGAAAGATAACACTCTCAAGAAGAACCTTACGGATCACTTATATCAGTGGTTTTCAAACTGAGTTCCAAACTCCTACGTTTAACTGCCCCTGGCACTGACCCTCACCTCTGCCAAATTAGAGGCAAATCTCAGGTCCCTCAACCCTAACTTGTTTTTCCCCCACATCAATATAAAGTATCTC
The DNA here is from genome assembly GCA_004026765.1 of Micronycteris hirsuta. Lineage (NCBI taxonomy): Eukaryota > Metazoa > Chordata > Mammalia > Chiroptera > Phyllostomidae > Micronycteris > Micronycteris hirsuta. The sequence continues at coordinate 7,022 of PVJI01020845.1, read as the reverse complement.
TATTGCATAGCATTATACTTCTTTTGAACTTTGCTTGAGACTGCATTTGAAGAAAGTATTTGAATGTTTTTTTCTCAAGTTTGAGATACAGTGACCTACATATCAGGTTACAAATAAACAGTGGAGGGGAGCATGCAAATAAATGCTAATGTTAAACCTACAATTAAATCATGAACAGCTATGTTATTTTGTGACGTGTTCTGATGAGATCTATTCTGAGCACTGTCTACACCCAAGTATCACCTACTGCTCACCTGCCGCCAGCTTGTAAACCTTTTTCTGGTTTGAATTAAACCACATCTCCATTAACCAAAGGGAAATGTCCTCAAACACAGGTTCTCAAAATTCAAAGATGCAAAAACTTCATTCTGAACATCTCTGCTATGACAAGAAGTTGGGGTCCACCCCAGGTGAGTTACTCCCACGTGGCTGTTACACTCTCTCTCCAATCACCTGGCTGGATGCAAACCGCGGATCATTGTTTGCTACTGCATCTTTCTTTTTAACTTGTTTTTGGAGGCAGCTGAGGGGCAATGCAGGTTCATTCTCCATAAACACAGTGGATTCACACATAAGCTCTCCGAGAATATCTATTTTCCAGTTGCACTCCGTGCCCAGCGGCAGTGCTGCGCAGCCTGTGCTGGGCGGAGGGTGGGAATGCAGTGGTATTTTGCAGGAAGTGTCACGGTGCTATGCAACGGAGATATTTTCAGCTCTGGCTCAGTGGTGGAAGAAGTGACTTTCCAGGCCAAGGGGGTTTAAAAAAGTCCTACCACACACCAAATGCTGGTCACAGGAGAAAAGAATTGAGCTGCCAAAGAGAACACAGATAAGGAGACGCACGACACAATCATTCCTTGTAATTAGCACACCAGGCAGCCAAGATTCTGAAGAACATATAAGCTAGTAGGCTGTACTTTGAGGAAATAGTAACAAGCACCCAAAACAAGAAGTGGCCACTCCTCAGCAGGATCCTGTCACAGTGGTGAAGCCACTCATGACACACTCATGTGTGCTCTCTCCCCGTCCCCCCTCCTCGCACATCCCCACACCTCTTATATTCTTTTATCATTGTTTTAAAAATGTAAAGTATAATTATTAAGTAAAAGAATAAATAAAATATAAATAATTTTATTATAAAACTTGTAAATAAGAACTACATAGTTCTTATTTATGGCATGACTATAATAAATCCTTTACTTTCCTTCATTTAAAGTTCTCAATTCACCAATTCTTACACAACTCAACTGAAAGACTTTGCAGGACAAAGGCAGGGAAATAACATCCCTTAAAACTTCTTCCTTAGAATTTGGTTCTTATGTCTAAGTTTGCTATGTAGTAAGCTTAAATATCTTATACTAATGTATGCCACTCAGTGATACAACTTTTAAAATAATTGACAACACTAGCCCGGCTGGTATAGCTCAGTGGATTGAGCGTGGTCTGGGAACCAGAGGTCCCGGTTCAATTCCCAGTCGGGGCACATGCCTGGGCTGCAGGCCAGGTCCCCAGTGGGGGCCATGTGAGAGGCAACCATACATTGCTCTTTCTCCCTCCCTTCTCCTCTCTCTAAAAAATAAATAAAAAAATAAATAAATAAAATAAAATAAAATAATTGACAACACTGTAAAAGTTAAAAGTAATGACTGGCTGCTAAGTGATGACCAAGCAGGTAACAATACAGGTGCCTAGAACTTAAAAGTGTAAGAGTAAAGCTTTAAGAAATAAAGCTCTTTGGAAACACGTTAGATTAATACGCACAGAGCTACTGAGTGTTGGCTGTTCGTGGATGTACCAGGGTAATGGAGGACACGGAAGCAACCTGAGGCAACCGTGAGGAGCGACACGGTGAGACGGTGGGTGTGTTGTACAAGCCTGCTCATTGGAGCTGCGGAGAAGGATACCAGAAACAGTGGATCCGGAGTTGAAAGTGTACACTTCTGGGGCGAAGAAAAAGGGCAAACTGGTATTTTTTTCTTACAAGCCCTTTTTGTAACTATTTGCCTCCTTCACTTATCCACATGTGTAACTTTGATAAACATAAAACTAAGTTTAAAGAAATCAATGGGTAATATAAAACAACCCATCCTTAATACATAAAAAGTACTGTCCATAAGACAACTGAACGACAGAGCTAATTTTTACTCGACTTTTCTGTATGTTCAAGTATTTTCCGTTAACAGTGCTTTAAAACTGCCCAAACTAGGTTTTGGACATAACTGGAGTTCATTTAGAAAATGGACAAAAATGCATATTATAAATGAAAAAATTCACCTAGCTTTCAAATATAACTAATTTTCCCTTGTCCTATCATCCCCACTCCTGCCTGCCCCAAACTGGTTCATAATACACCTCAGCAGGACTTCTTGGGCTGAGCCAAAATTAGTAACGCAACTTGGAGAAAGCCAGCCACTGTTAGGGTTCTAAAGAGGGATTGAAACCCACACCTAAGTTCTTCAAACTGGACATAAGCATGCTCCTCAAGATAATCAGTGATGTATGCTTGAATCCCAATGAAAAAGAAGTCTGGCAGGGCAAATTTAACTTGAAAATTTGAGGGGAGAGTGGGGAAGGCAGGGGTGGAGACTAATTTAACATACTACTTTTACATTGAAATAGCCATTTATGGAACTGCATGCTGAGTGTGCATGAAGGAATTTGCATGACTATTTAGCACTGCACACCTCTTAGCTTTCAGGCACTGCTCGCCTCTGTTTCCCTGGCTCTCCAAATGCTCCTTCTTTCTGCATTTAATTCAATGACTCATCTTCACATCCTTCAAGGCTCCACCCTTGGATGCCTTTTTACCCTGTATTCTCTGAGACATCTCATCTATCCGTGGTTTCAGCAACTTGAAATCTATTCCCTGCCCTGGCCAATGAGCCTACATTCCCAACTACTCCTCCTTAGGGATGCCCTCCAGGGAGCTCAGACCTCATCCCCAAGCCCTGCTTCTTTTTCTATGTCCCCCTTCAGAATGAACAGATCCAGTGCTCACCCGTCACAAACTCTGGTCATTATACTGGACTCTTTATGTGTTAACTCTTCCATATATAACCAGTTCACAATTTTAGTCAACTCTACGTTCTAAATCTCTGTCCCTACAAACACCAAGTGTGCAGACCTTCACTATTCTCCACGCAGGGCAGCGGTCGCTGTCAATGGGGCCAGTACCATCTCTAGGGGATGTTTGGAAAATTTGGTTGTCAATGATTGTCATATTCACTGACCACTGAAATCATGATCTCCCCACTCTGCCCAAAAAAGCACTGCCTTTTGTGTTGTTGTTCACATAAGCATAGTCTTCTGCTAACTTCTACATCCTTGGGGGCTGAGGGGTTGGGTTGGGGGTCAGAATAATGAAAGGCCATCTACTCCTGCATCTACGTTCATAAATGAGTTGAACTTCTCACTTTTAAAAAATGGTTATGTTGTTTATTGTGCAAAAATTCAAACATTAAAGGTCTATACGAGATAGAAAGTGAAAATCACCTGAAAGCCTATGGAGACAACTGGTATTAACAGTTTGGTATATATTTTCCTTTTTATTACTTATACTCAGTATTTATGGTCTTCTGCACTGCAAGTCTACTCCTTTCTCCAAAACAGGTGAAGAGCAGATGGTATTAGAAATGGTCACTTTCATCTTGGAAAGCACAAAAATTTCAAGTCACGGCTCTGTTATGTTAACACTCCTAAGAGTACAAGTAGCTCCACCCAAGAGAGTGCCCGAGAACATTCAGAAACCCCCTGGGAAAATCAAAGTCCTGCGCCATCAGAACCAGGGCTGTAGGCACTGCCCTTCACAGCCAGTCTGATTGCTTTGGGCTTGTGCAACACACTCCTCACTCTAACTCTACTCAACTGTGTACTGACAAATACTGAAAAGTAGTCAAATGGTCGATAAGCCATTCGTCAGGACATTCATTCAAACACCAACTGGGCCCTCCCTCTACGCTGCCAATCAAGGCACTGAGGAGCACCTGCTCTAAAGAAGACACCCTCCTGGTGTGTGTAGAGTGGGAGCATTTAAAGACAATACTGAAAAGCTGCTGAATGAGAATTCCTAGACAGTTGAGTTCATAGGCCTTAACATTAACATGTGTTAAATCTGACTCAAACTTGGTGGTCAAATGCAAATACTATAGACAAATAAAAAATCCCACATACAAAAAGATTGTTGCATACGAGGACTATTAAGGTACTTAATTAAGCAGTCACAGAAAGTGCGCAATTTCAAATAAATGCTGAGTGTCTACAACACGCCAGACACTGGATCAGGTACACTAGACCATCCACATAGTGCAGGGCAACTGCACAAAGCACAGCAGTCGATGACCTGGGCTCCAATCCCACCTCCTCCATGCCATGGCCGACTTACATTTTTCTAAGCCCCCTTTCGTCATCTCTAATGGGAACAATAGCTACCTTACAACTTAGCATAAGAATTCTATATGTCAATAGTGCATCTGCATAAATAAATCTGAATAAATAATAGTAAAGGGTAGTTATGTGGAGTTTTTTTCCTAAAATCTGATTCATGACTACTATTCCCAGAACCAAATCGGGGTTAAAAAAAAAAAAAGATCTCCACAGACTGAATAACAATGTAAAATGCTTTTGGGTGGTCAGGATATACGCTCCTCTGAGCTGCAAATAAGATGCGATGACTTCGCTCCATTAAAATAAACCATGAGCAGCTTTAAGAAGCAGCTGACTCTTTGGTTAATTACCAAAGCTGCCAAATACATAGCTCATCAGCTATGTTAAAACCAAAATTAAGTGTTTGAGAGCGTGCAAGACTCAGGAGTGTGTTTTGCAATTAATGTACCTTGATCAGGCTTTCTGAGGCCACTGGTGTTCAACACTGGGGCTGTGCAGGGGTCACACCGACGACCTCTCACACACAGCCCCGGTGGCAGCAGTATTTAAAAGGACGTGACATCTTGTACACAGCACCACACTTCACAAAGCGCTGTCCCTTTTCTGCTCAATCCCTCCCCCAGTGACTCTCCATTTCACTTAATGAAATGGGCTTAGTAAGCGTAATGTTTAGAAATAATTTCACTTTGCGTTCTTCTAAAATAGGCTTTCTGTTAATCCTTAAACTTTTTTATTCACATTAAATATGGAAATGTCAAATTATGAATACTTATGAAATATAATCTAGGGGTAAAATTCATTCTTTATTTGAGCAACAAAGAGAGATACCTGTTGATAGGAGAGAAAGGGTTTTGTTTATAGTAGCTGATTTTTAGCTAGTAAAATCACGTACAGCCATTTTATATAATTTATAATTTACATCAGCTCTTTTAAAAAAAAAGCTGTGTGTTAATTTCACAAACAGGAATCTAATATTAAACCTAAAACACTTATTGAGAAAATCATACTATAAATGTCAAATTACACTGTGGTAATTTCAGTATACCATGGAGTCATTATGAATTTTGAAGACAAAAGTTATGCTAATTAAGTACAGTAGAGTATTTCAAGCTGCCTTAAATCTTTCCTGTATAAATATCCACTTAAACAGTTCTAGAATTTAATTAGAGATATGGTTAGAAGTATTAATGAAACTGAACATGGTTAAGTTTAACTCTTAGAAGTTAAGAATGCATCATGCATCACAGCTCTATAACTTCATTCTTATAAATTCAAACAACCTTTAAAAACCGTTTCTTCAAAGCTGAAATTATTGGATCAATACAACTCTTTTTAGTCAGCAGGGGGTCGCTGGAGCATGTCAGACTGTTTTGTAACTATTTCAACAAAAATACTCAGGTCACATTGGGTCTTATTTCTAATGCGTTACTTATGTCCCTTTCCTTCTGTGCAGTACCTGCCCAACTTGACTTTGTCTTAAGGGACCAGGCCCGTTGCCCTAAAAGTCATGTAAAATGGGTAAAGTAAAGAAACTCCTTGGCTTTCTCTCCACTATCTGACTCAGGACAGTCACTGAGCATGTGTCAGTTCTTCATCTTGATAAAAAATCGAAGAAATGATGCCAGACCTGCCCACCTCAGAAGGCAGTTTTCATGACCAGTGACTACACAGAGGACTGCTCTGGCCACAAACAAGGCCACACAATGTTCTGTGCAGTTCTGTGTACCAGGTACCAGGGTAACAGAAGCCAAGAAGATTCCGAAATCTGACAGTCAGAACGTGAAGATTCTCAGCTTGTACCCAAGGATTATGCCAATTCACACTGCAGCCAAGCGGCCAACCGTGCATGCAGGCAGCCACTTCCTCATCAGCTAACACCACTAGGCCCTGTTAATCCTTTCTTTTGATTTCTGCCAATCTATTCGGTTAAAAAAATGCTCCTTTCTTCACCTCCACCTCTTCCCCCAACCACCACCACAAATTCTTTTGATTTGAATTGCTGATCATTGATGACAAAACATAGCTTCATGCCTATTACTCATTTGTATTTCCTTAATAAAATTATCTGTACATCTGAACTGTTAATTAGTCTACTAGGTCTGGAGTCATCTTCTAATAAAATTGGATGTAGGATATTGTATACTTATGAATATCAGCCCTTCGGCTGTTATTTTTTTCAAATATGCTCTCCTCGCCCTGGCTGGTGCTCACCTGGTTGGAGTGTCGCCCCGCACACCAAGAAGCTGCAGGTTTGATTCCCACTCGCACACATACCCGATCGCAGGCTTGACCCCCATACAGTTGGGGCGCACGTGAGAGGCAACAGATTGATGCTTCTCACACTGATGTTTCTCCCCCGCCTCGCTAAAATCCATAAACACAGCCTCAGGTGAAAATTTAAAAAAAGTGTGCTTCTAGCTTGTTATTTGCATTTCAACTATGTCACTTAATGTATAAAGTCTACATTTTTTAAAAATTATTTTATTGTTGTTCAATTACAGTTGTCCACATTTACCCTCCCCCCACCCCACCCCAGGCAAACCCACCTCCCTCCCTTGCTTCCCCCCTCCCCCTTGGTTTTGTCCATGTGTCCTTTATGGCAGTTCCTGAATACCCTTGTCCCCCTTCTCCCCTTCCCC
>PVJI01020844.1:0-28197 GCA_004026765.1 Micronycteris hirsuta | reverse complement strand
GTGATATTTCATCCAACTGGCCACTTTTTATAAAAGTTGAAAAAGACATAAGACTCTTGTTAGAGGATACAAAGAATGTGAGCTGACTCCAGAGAGTAGGGAGATTATGCTAGGTTAGATGGTGAGATATAGTGAGAGTAAAGGATAGAATCTTGGCATAGTGTGTGAAAGAATGAAGTTAACCACCACAGTAATAAAGCTCAGGAAGATAGTGAAATGGACCAAGACCAGGGAAGGGTGCTGTGTGGGAGTGGGAAGAACAATAATATGAAAGGAAATATATGATCTGAATAAAAAGAATAAAAAGTAAAATACCAAGAGTAGTGTGTTTTAGAAACACAAGTGAAGGATGAGAAATTAAAATGCAATATGAAAGGGAGAACAAAGAAAACCAGTCAAGCAATGAAAACCAATCAAACAATTGAAATCCAAACAAAGAAAACCACATGGAAGGAAGAGAAATAAAATAATAACAAAAATAATAAGAAGAAGAAATAAAAAGAAGTACAATGCAAGTTCTGTAGGATAGCGAAGTGAATTTTGTCTCAGTTGTTGGTGTTAGTTTTATGATCGCTCTCTGGATCTGTCTTTGATCCTTTCACAGCTCCAGGTATTATTGTCTTACACTTAGAAGAAAAAAGAAAAAAATAATAAATTCCTCTTGCTGACTATGAACCCACCAAGTGGGTTCTGCTAGTCTTCCTGGATGCTGCAGGCAGAGGGGGGCTGAGCTCCGTTTTTTTGTTTTTAGTTTTTTGTTTTTTGGTTTTTTTTTTAACTTTCCTGTGGTTTTACACAGGGGACTCAGTCTCGGCTCCAATATTCACAGGTTTCCGGCCTCCAGCCTAAGCCCTCACGGTTCTGCGGGACCTCCACTGTCCATATGCACCAGGCCATTCCCTTTAATTCACCTCATTGTGCCACCCTTTGATTAGTCCATGAGGTGCACCAAATGGGAGCAACTCACATCCCTCTTCCCTCTTTGCTGGTCTGGGTGCTGTGCACCTGCGAAGTCCCTTCAGGGCAGTTTAGTTCCCCTATTAAATTAAGTCTCTCTGGGGATGGCCACCCCTCTGACACCCTGCTGCCTCACTTTGAACAGACCATGAGGCACCCTGATTTGGAGCAAATTATGCCCTTCCTCCTCCTTCTTTGCTGGCCCAGCCATGGCAGGTCATGGCTCAAGAGCTCCTTAAGCAGCAGCTGATAGCCTTTTTTTTTTTTTTTGGAGTAAATTCCTCTTGTTTGTACCCACCATTGTTAACAAGCACCAGCTTGTCACACAGCCCAACTCTCTGACCAGTCCTGAGACTATGTGGGTAGGGTCCATTGCAACCCAACTCTTCTCCCATCTCCAGCTGTCACCCGGCTCCCCAGTTTCTCTGGTACTGTCTCAGCTGGTGACCAAAGCCCCAGAAGGGAAACACAGCCTCTGTGAGTCTCCTACTGAATCTTTATTGCCTCCCAGCGACTTCAAGTATACAGGTCTCTCCTGGTGCGGTACTGCCTTCCATGCTCTGTGAGGGGAGGGAGCTGCATAGTTGTAATTGCTGATCTTGCTCTCCTCCAGAGCTCCTATGGCAGCCAATGTCCCTGGCACCAGGAGCAAGGCTGGGGACCACAGGTCCCAGGGACCTTACTGACACGATACAATCTCCTTACCATGTGTTTTTCAATGTCCTCTGTAATCTTTGGCTTCCAAACTTCATATAAGCTGGGATTCCTTTGGATCTTCACTTTGTAGTTCAGAAGATTGCCTAGGTTTCCCAGTTGGGTGCACGAGCAAGTGGGTTCAAGTCCCATCTGCTTGCCGTCATCTTCAGTCTCTCTCTCTCTCTCTCTTTTTTAATGCATTTTGTCTATGAGTTTGGTATGCACTAAGAATATAGTGTTTAGGAAGTCATATATTTTCCCTGACCTCATGGAACTTATAATCTGTTGTCATACAGAGAGATCTGATCAGATATCTATTGTTTACAACAATTATGTTATTAATATACTCAGTATATTAGGAAATACAGGAGGAAATTGCATTTCAGCGAAGTCGTCAAAGATTTTAGTAACCTAGGTATAGAGGGAAATGAGTTAAAAAACCATTAAACAGTCCATGTGAAGGCCATCTGTGGAAAGATGTTTAGCTGACTAGAAATAGAAACCCAAGAAAAGAATGTTGAGATAAGTAGGTAGAGAATTAGTGAAGTGCCATATTGCATTTGATTTTGTTAAGGGTTTTTATTTTTACCCTAAGGACAGCGGGAAGTCATGGGGATTTTTAAACTGAGGAAAGACCCAATCATATTAATATAATGTGAAAAGATTACTTTTCTGTCAGTGAGAGGAGTGAATTAGAATGGAGCCAGTAGGTATGTTGGGAGAGAGGAAGCTATTGCAATAGGTAAGATTAAATATAAACCACTCTTATTCAACATAGCACTGGAAGTCCTAGACACAGCAATTATACATGAAGAAGAAATAAAAGGCATCCATAATGGAAAGGAAGAAGTAAAACTGTCATCATGTGCAGATGACATGATATTGTATATAGAGAACCCTAACGATTCCACCGAGAAACTACTAGAACTGATAAATTAATTCATTAAAATAACAGGATCACATTTAAGATTCAGAAAGCAGTTGCATTTTTATATGCCAATAATAAACTATCAGCAATGGAAATTAAGAAAACAATCCCATTCACAATTACTTCAAAAAGAATAAAATACCTAAGAATAAACCTAACCAAGGATGTAAAAGATTGGTATTCAAAAAATTGTAAGACACTTAAGAAAGAAATTGAAGAAGATACAAATAAGTGGAAGCATATACTGTGTTCATGTAGGAAGAATTAACATCATTAAAATGTCCATATTATCCAAAGCAATCTATTGATTCAATACAATTCCTATCAAGATATCAATAACATAATTCACAGAACTAGAACAAATATTCCAAAAATGTATATGGAACCATAAAAGACCCCAAATAGCAACAGTGTCTTGAGAAAGAAGAAAAAAGCTAGAAGAATCATGCTACCTAATATTAAACTATACTATAAGGCCATAGTAACAAAAAAAAAAGCATGGTACTGGCAAAAACAGACACATAGATTGATGGAACAGAATAGAGAACTCAGAAATAAACCCACCCTTTTATAGTCAATTACTATTTGACAGAGAAGGTAAAAACACAATAGGCTAAAGATAGTTTATTCAATAAATGGTGTTGTGAAAATTGGACAGATTATGTGCAGAAAAATGGAATGACCACCTTCTTACACCACACACATGAATGAATTCAAAATGGATTAAAGACTTAAAAGTTAGACTTGAAGCCATAAAAATTCTAGAAGAAAACATAGGCAGTAAAATCTCAGACATTGCTCATAACAATATTTTTTTCTGATATACTTCCTCTAGCAAGGGAAACAAAAGAAAAAACTGAACAAATGGGACTACCTCAAACTAAAAAGTTTTGCACTACAAAGGAAACCATCGACAAAATAAAAAGACAATCCACTGAGTGGGAGAACATATCTGCTGATGATATATCTGATAAGAGGTCAATATCCAAAATTTATAAACAACTTATAAGACTCAACGCCAAAAAACCAAACAATCCATTCCAAAAATGGGCAAGGACCTGAATAGACACTTCTCCAAAGAGGACATAGAAATGACAATAGACATATGAAAAGATGCTCAACATCACTAATCCTCAGAGAAATGCAAATTAAAATCACAATGAGATATCACCTCATACATGTCAGAATGGTTGTCATCAATAAATCAACAAACAACAAGTGCTGGTGCAGATGTGGAGAAAGGGAAACTCTTCTGCACTGTTGGGAATGCAGACTGGTGCAGCCACTATGGAGAGCGGTATGGAGATACCTGAAAAAATTAAAAATTCAACTCCCTTTTGACTCAGAAATTCCACTTCTAAAAATTTATTTGAAGAAACCTGAAACACTAATTCAAAAGAATGTATGCACCCTTATGTTCATTGCAGTGTTACTTACAATAGCCACAATTTGGAAGCATTCCAAGTGTCCATCAATAGAGGAGTGGATAAAACAACTATGGTACATTTGCACAATGGAATACTACTTGGCCATAAAAAAAGAAAGAAAGAAAATTTTACCCTTTGTGATGGCATGGATGGACCTGGAGAACATTATGCTAAGTGAAATAAGAGAAACAAAAATACCATATGATTTCACTCATATGTGGAATCTAATGAAAAAAATGAACTAACAAGCAAAATAGAGACAGACTCATAGATAGCAGGTTTACAGTTGGTGGCGGGGTGGTTTTGGATATCGGAAGGATAGAGCAAAAAAGAAAAAGGACTCATGAATATGAACAACTGTGTGGTAATTGGTGGGGAGCAGTAGGGGAGAAGGGTGGATGGAAGTGGAAGAGGATAAAAGGGGGACAGATGGTAAAGGAAAGAAATATAATAAAAAATTAAAAAATAAAAATGGCAAAAAAACTTTAAATGAAGTCATTTATAATTTAGAAACACCAATTTGGAATTTCTATGTATTGGGACATAACTGAGACCTGAAAGGGAAGAAAGTGCTTGAAAATGCTAAAGTAACACTTAAAAATCAGTATTCTATAATTTTGTCTTCCTGTGATTCTAGATTGACTTTAGCATTTTGTTATTCTAATTGAATTTTATAGTAGCAGAAAAGAAAAAGAACTCATGGACACGCACAATGGCGATTGCAGGGGGAGGGGGTGGGTAGAGGTGGAAATTGTGTATGGGGGGAAATGGTAATGGAGAAAAATACAATAAAGTAGAATTGTTAACAAAACAAATAAAAATAAATATAGAGGTAAGCCTAGAAAGATTATTGAGATTTGAGTGAGATAAAGAGAAATGGACAAATAAGAGAGGTACTTAGGAAAATATTGGCCTGCTTCTTAGTAGGAGAAAGACTTTCTAAACATAGTAGCAATAAAAAAAGCAAATTACTGGTGGCTCACTCTATGGAGCACACCCATGCCTTTCGCCATCCCTATTGCCTGGAGAATTTTTCTTGTTTCTCTCTCTCTTTCCTAATCTCTAAAGGCCCTCTTTAACTTGTTTCCTGGTTCCATTTCTTTCTTTCTTTTTTTTTAAAGATTCTATTCACTTACTTTTTAGAGAGAGGAGAAGGGAGGGAGAAAGAGAGGGAGAAACAGCAATGTAGGGTTGCCTCTCACATGGCCCTCACTGGGGACCTGGCCCACAACCCAGGCATGTGCCCTGACTGGGAATCGAACTGGGACCATTTGGTTCCCAGCCCGCGCTCAATCCACTGAGCCACACCAGCCAGGGCCTGGGTCCATTTCTTATAGGACTTACTTCTTCTACCTTGATGACTTTCTAAATAAACTTTTCCTTAAAGAAAAAACCCCAAATAATTGATTTGATTACATTAAGATTTATTTTACTTTTGTACATTAAAAAATCCAGGAATATGGTAAACAGTTGAGAGAAAGGAGTTAATGTTTATAATAAAATTTTAAAAAGATGAATATTCTAAAGGAAATCAGCAAAGAACATTAACAGGTATTTTGTAAAATGAGATTTACAAGTTGAGAAACATAAAAATATTAAAACTCAGCAATAATCACTGCTGTCATAAATAACCAAAGAAATTCATGTTTAAATATAATTTAGTGCTAATTTTAATTTTCTGTAATAGGCACATTAAAATACCCACAATACCCAGCAGTGGTAAGGTAAAACAGTCATCTCACAACTGAGATGTGAGTTCTGATGAAAGTTTAAATAAGAATTCTTTTTATAGAAGACATATTGATCATATATATGTACAAACATTTTTTTTAAAACATTCATAACTTTGAACTCAAAATAATTCTTGGAATTTAACCTGGTGAATTAATCTGTGATATGAACAAGTATTTACTTGATAACTATATTTTCACTAGAAAATCACTAATAGTGGCAAAAACAACCTAACAACATAAATGCCCAACAATAGGAAAATGTTTAAATAATGGCAAGCAAGAAATTATTTGGAGTCATTGAAAAGAATGCTTTTTGGCATTCCAGCCAAGATGGAGGCACAGGTATAAACCCTTCACTTCCTCGTACAGCCAAAAGGAGGATAACAACCAATCTAAAATCAATAAACAACCAGAAGTACCAGAAAATCAAATTGCAGGGAACTGAGACAACCAAGAAATTAAAGAAACAGTCAACCAGAACAACCAGACTGGTAAGGTGGTGCCACAGCTAGGTAGTGGACCGTGGGGGTGGGGCTGGCTGTGAGAAACCATGGCAAGGCCATGGACAGTGTGGGCGGGGCTGACTGAATGGGAAACTGAGACTCTGAGCTGACTGTGGACTACAGTGGTTGCCGAGGTGTGAGAAACTCCCTCTCTCACGTGAGAGTCCATTGGAAAGGGGGGAAAATACCGACAATAGGCAAGCTGCATTGTTTCCTCTCTGGCCCTTCCCCCTGCAGTGTAGCAAGGAGGTTTTCCCTGCCCTGGTGAATACCTACAGCCCTGCCCCCCTCACAACTTTATAGGTGCACCAAGACAAAGAAATATGGCCCAAATGAAAGAACAGAGCAAAACTCCAGAAAGAGCTAAGCGATGAGGAGATAGCTAACTTATCTGATGGACAATTTAAAGCCCTGGTAATCAAAATGCTCATAAAACTGATTGAGCTTTGTCGAAAAATGAAAGAACAAGTGAAAGATACACAAAAGGAAATAAAGCAAAATATTCAGGGAACCAACAGAGAGAGGAAGGAAACCAGGACTCAAATCAACAATTTGGAACAAAAGGAAGAAATAAACATCCAACCAAAACAGAATGAAGAAACAAGAATTCAAAAAAATGAAGAAAGTCTTAGGAACCTCTGGGACAACTTGAAACATTTCAATATCTAAATTATACAGGTACCAGAAGGGGAAGAACAACAGCAAGAAATTGAAAACTTCTTTGAACAAATAATGAAGGAAAATTTCCCTAATCTGGTGAAGGAAATAGACTCTCCAGGAGCCCAGAGAGTCCCAAAGAAGTTGGACCTAAAGAGAAACACACCCAAGGCACATCATCATTAAGTTACCCAACATTAAAGATAAGGAGAGAATCTTAAAAGCAGCAAGAGAAAAGCAGAGAGTTACCTACAAAAGAGTGCCCATAAGGCTATCAGCTGATTTCTTGAAAGAAACCTTGCAGGCAAGAAGGTGCTGGAAAAAAGTATGCGAAGTCATGAAAGGCAAGGACCTATATCCAAGATTACTCTGTCCAGGAAAGCTATCATTTAGAATGGAAGGGCAGATAAAGTGCTTCCCAGATAAGGTCAAGTTAAAGGAGTTCATCATCACCAAGCCCTTATTATATGAAACGTTAAAGGGACTGACTTATCTAAGAAAAAGAAGACCAAAACTATGAACAGTAAAATGACAACAAATTCACAACTATCAACAAATGAACCTAAAAAGAAAAAAGAAAGACAACAAAAACAAAACCAAAGCAAACAACTAGAACAGGAACAGAATCAGAAAAATGGACATGACATGGAGAGTTTTCAGTGGGGAGGTGGAAGGGAGGAATAGCGGGGAAAACGTACAGGGAATAAGAAGCATAATTGGTGAGCATAAAATAGACATGGAGAGGTCAAAAATGGTATAGGAAACAGAGAACTCAAAGAACTTATATGTGCAACCCATGGACATGAATGAACTATGGTGTGGGGAATGCTGGACGGTTGGGGAGTGTAGGGCAGAGGGTGGATAAGGGGGAAAATTTTAATAGCATAATCAATAAATATACTTAAAAATAATACTTTTGAAAAAAGTAATGATAGGGGAAATACTTATAACTTAATTTTAAAAGAATAATGTTATAACATAATTATACAATAATATCACAAATATAAAATAATATATTTTAAAATAATTATTTTATAGAAATTAATACACATTTATTATAGAGCTTTTGAAAACATAGAAAATCCTAAAAAAGTAAATACTTTATTTTTTATCACCTGTGAATAATGCTGTTAATATTTGAGAAATAATTTTGATTTTTTTCTAAAATTTTCTGGGCATACTTATAAGTCTCCAAGAGCCAATATTTTTCCAATCCGTAAAATATGGGATAACAATAATGCTTACCTTGTATAGCTGATGTGAGAATTAATGATTGCATTATTTAGAATTCTTTTGGTTGTAAGTCATGGAAACCTAGCACAAACTAGACTAAACAAAAGAGAATTTTCGGCCCTGGCTGGTGTAGCTCAGTGGATTGAGCATGGGCTGTGAACCAAAAGGTCGCCGGTTCAATTCACGGCACATGCCTGGGTTGCGGGCCAGATTCCCAGTGGGGGCCACGTGAGAGGCAACCACATATTGATGTTTCTCTCTGTCTCTTTCTCTCTCCCTTCCCTCTGTCTAAAAATAAATAAATAAAATCTTTAAAAAAAGAATTTTGGCTCAAATAACTGTAAGAAAAAATCAAAAGAAAAAACAGGAAATAGTAGAGTCTAGCTTTAGACACAGGTAGACTTCAATATATGGATTTTGGGGGAGACACTAACATTCAGTCTATGGCTGATGATATTATCATACATGGAAATGGAGAGATTAGGCTGGTTATGGGGGAAATTGATGAATACTCATAGAAATTTTGATTTGGATGTAGAACAAGTGGAGATCTCCATCATGCAGTTGGAAATTTAGAGTTTGAGCTGTGAGACAAATGGGGTCAGAAATAAAGGTAACTTCCCTTTCTTCCCAACCTACCATGACCACTTAGTGGGGTCAATAAAAGTCCTGCAAGGGATTAGAGTTAACAAAGAAGTCAGTAGGGAAAAACAAACCGATACCAGAATTTATGTAATTCACCATATTTAAGAGGAAGAAGGAAAAGAGAAGCAGAAATGAAAGGAAATCCAGAAACGTAGGCAAGTAAAGAAAAGGGAAAATTGTATTTGAGTGTGAACCTCAGTATATAACACTTACAATTGGCATCTAGTTAAATCAAGGAATTTAAAAAGAAAAACTGAAAAAATAAATTTCTTTAATGTAACAAGACATAACAGGAGGATGACTAAGATATGGGATGAGAACAAAGAGTAGACAGCAGGATTCTAAAAATTGTTACTAAAGAAATACACCAATAATTAAACTATTAGCCCTGACCAGTGTGGCTCGGTTATTTGGGTGTTATCCTGCAAAGCAAAAGGCCGCTGGTTTGATGCTGGTTCAATTCCTGTTCTGTCCCGTCAGGGCACAAGCCTGGGTTGTGGATTTGGTCTCCAGTCAGGGTGCATACAAGAGGCAGTGAATGGATGTTTCTCTCTCACACTGATGTTACTCTCCCTTTCTTTCTCCCTCCCTTCCTCTCCCTCTAAAAATAAATAAATAAAATCTTTTTAAAAATATGACAAAGTAATTAAATTTTTATATTTTCCTACAATTTCTAGTTTTTTTCCTTTATCATACATTATTTTCTTAATAATAGTCAATAGGGTATACCTTAAATCCTTTTTGCTGAAAGAACAAAAGAATATGCTGTTTTAAAAGTGTATTGTATAGCTATGGCTGATGTGGCTCAGTGGATTGAGTGCTGGCCTGTGAGCCCACAGGTCATCATTTCAATTCTGGTCAGGGCACGTGCCTGAGTTGTGGGCCAGGCGCTCTGGTTGGGGTGTGCAAGAGGCAACCAATTGATGTTTCTCTCCCTCTCTTTTTCTTTCCCTTTCCCCCTTCTCTAAAAACAAATAATAAATTTAAAAAATACTTTTAAAAGTGTATTTTATAAAGCCAGGAGGCAAATATAGTATAAAGGTCAAGAACAACCTTATCTAGCTAACATATTTCATCTGTAAGACGGATGATAATTCTTATCATCAGCTGATCTCAGACAATCGCTTCATGAATTAATTGAAAAGAACTATGCAGCATTGTATAGTTGCAAAAGCTACAGTAATTTCCAACATAATTAATATTTAGGGATTTTTAGAGGAATCCTTTGAGGTACAATTGTGAGCCATAAATATCTATTTTTTGCTCTATGTTCAGGAAAACTAATGTTCTTA
Source organism: Micronycteris hirsuta (assembly GCA_004026765.1). NCBI lineage: Eukaryota > Metazoa > Chordata > Mammalia > Chiroptera > Phyllostomidae > Micronycteris > Micronycteris hirsuta. Next base: position 18,126 of record PVJI01020844.1, on the reverse strand, counting down.
TCTTTCTTATACTTATAAATTTACTATAATTTTGCCTTCTGTGAGATGTTTGCATTTATCTTATTTTTGCCCACTTCTGCTCTGGCAAATACATGCCAAATAAAATGTTAGTATCAGCAAAAAAACATTTTTGTTGGGTATGCCCTCAGTATCCAAATGTTTGTTTTTAGCCAGAGCTATTTGTTTCAAAAGCTTTTATGAAACATGCATTTGTTTTTGAACCCTCCCACCACCTCAAATAATCCCGTCTACATTTCCTTAGGTCACCTTCTATGCAATAGTGCTTTCTTATGACTTCTCCTGTTGGCCAGAATATTTTTCTGAGGCTTCAGTAGTTGCCTAGTAGGAATGCTTATAAAAACATTTGTGGATAGCCCAAACATTTTCAATAACATTTGCTTGGAAAAATTTTACTGGCAGTCAGGACACATTATTTAAACATATTTCAAAATATTTATGCATCCCTGCAATATTTTGGCGGAGTCTGTATAGCAAGGCTGAATTGATGGGTTTCTAGTTAAGTCTTTCTGTTTGTTTGTTTTCAGTCATTCATAATGGTTGATTGATGCGTGTTTGATAGAATTGCCATGCAGTTGATTTTATTGACTCAATAGTAAGGTGTCTATAACAACCAGGGCGTTCTGAACTTCCTTCCTTCTCAGAGAAGGGAACTTAATAAACAAATTAGATTAATTTTACCATAATCTCTTCAGATGTTTGATTCTCAGTTGCTATTTTAGCTTTTGGCTTCATCACCTTCCCAACAGTAATTCAGAAAGTGGTAGATTTGTTAGGATCCCTTTGACATTAGGAAGTAGTTTTAGTGAGAACCATGGTTCTCTATAGAGGGCTTACATCATTTTTTAAAGTTATTTTTCATATTCCATGACTATATCTAAATGAGGAAAGAAAATGGATAAATTATTTGTACATTGATACGGAATCACAAAAAGAAGATTTGATTTTATTTTGTGTATTTTTTTATTGGTGGGGTTCTTTTTTGTATTTTTCAAAAATAAAGAGGGAAATCTAAGTCTCTGATTGCAATCTGGTATTTGCAGAGGAAAGAGCAAGAAATATAACCTTAATTTTGGCTTTCAAAGATGAAAGGCCACATAAAGTTAAAAGGCCTTAAAACACCCCCATTTTATAAGGTTTTAATTTATGAAAGGCTCATCCCTGATTTTCCTATCCTCATGTTGCTAAGACTGCTTTCTGCATGTCTTTTCTTGCATTTCTGTTTCCTGTATTTTTGTGCATAGATTTTTATTTTATTGTTGTTCAAGTACATTTTTCTGCCTTTCCCCCCAACCCCTCCTCACACCCTAACCCTCCCTACCTCCTTCCCCTGTTTCCAACCCCCCTTACTATTTGTCCATGTGTCCTTTACAATTGTTCCTGTAAACCCTTCACCTTTTCCCCCCATTATCCCCTCCCTTCTCCTCTCTGGTCAGCCTGTTCTCAATTTCAATGTCTTTGGTTATATTTTGCTTGCTTGTTCGTTTTGTTGATTAGGTTCCACTTAAAGGTGAGATCATATGGTACTTATCTTTCACTGCTTGGCTTATTTCAATTGGCATAATGCTTTCCAGTTCCATCCATGCTGTCACAAAGGGTAGGAGCTCCTTCTCTCCTTCTGCTGCGTAGAATTCCATTGTGTAAATGTACCATAGTTTTTGATCCACTCATTTACTGGTGGGCACTTAGGTTGCTTCCAGCACTTGGCTATTGTAAATTGTGCTGCTATGAACATTGGGGTGCATAGGTTCTTTTGGATTGATGTTTCAAGGTTCTTAGGACATGACCCTTGCAGTGGAATTGCCAGGTCAAAAGACAGTTCCATTTTTAGTTTTCTGAGGAAATTTCATACTGTTTTCCATAGTGGCTGTACCAGTCTGCAATCCCACCAACAGTGCACTAGGATTCCCTTTCCTCCACAACCTCTCCAACACTTGTTGTTTGTTGCTTTGTTTATGATGGCCATTCTCACCAGTGTGAAGTGGTATCTCATTGTAGTTTTAATTTGCATCTCTCTGATGGCAAATGATATAGAGCATCTTTTCATATGTCTCTGGGCCCTCTGTATGTCCTCCTTGGAGAAGTGTCTGTTCAAATCCTTTGCCCATTTTTTTTTTAAAATTGGGTTGCTTGTCTTCTTAGAGTGAAGTCATGTGAGTTCTTTATATATGTTAGAGATCAATCCCTTGTCTGAGGTATCATTGGCAAATATCTTTTCCCATATGGTTGCTTTTCTTTTCATTTTAATGTTGTTTTCTTTAGTCGTGCAGAAGGTTTTTATTTTGATGAGATCCCATTGTTTATTCATTCCTTTGTGTTCCTTGCTCTAAGGGATATATCAGTGAAAATATTGCTGCATGGAATATCTGAGATTGTCCTGCCTATGTTCTCCTCTAGGACTTTAATGGTGTCATGACTTATATTTAAATCTTTTGTCAACCTTGAATTTATTTTTGTATATGGTGTAAGTTGGTGATCAAGTTTCTTTTTTTTACATGTAGCTGTCCAGCTCTCCCAACATCATTTGTTGAAGAGGCTATTTTTTCTCCATTTTATGCTTCTGCCCCCTTTGTCAAATCTTAATTGACCATAAAGACTTGGGTTTATTTCTCAGCTCTCTATTCTATTCCATTGGTATATGTGTCTATTCTTATGCTAGTACCAGGCTGTTTTGATTACAGTGGCCTTGTAATACAGTTTGATATCAGGTGTTGTGATCCCTCCTACTTTGTTCTTCTTTCTCAAAATTGCTGCAGCTATTCGGGGTTGTTTATGGTTCAATATAAATTTTTGAAATGTTTGTTCTATATCTGGGAAATACACCATTGGTAGTTTAATAGGGATTGCACTGAGTCTATAAAGTGCTTTGGGTAGTATGGACATTTTGATTATATGAATCCTCCCAATGCATGAACATGATATATGCTTCCATTTGTTTGTGTCTTCATTGATTTCTTTCTTCAGTGTTGTATAGTTTTCTGAGTACAGGTCTTTTACCTCCTTGGTTAGGTTTATTCCTAGGTACTTTATTTTTCTTGTTGCATTATCAAATGGGATTTTTTTCCTGATTTCTCTTTCTGATATTTCATTTTTGGTATACAAAAATGCCTTTGATTTCTGAATATTGACTTTGTATCCCACTGTTTTGCCGAATTCATTATTAGGTTGAGGAGTTTTTTGGTGGAGTCTATAGGATTTTCTATGTACACTATCATGTCATCTGCAAACAATGACAGTTTTGTTTCCTCCTTTCCAATTTGGACGCCTTTTATTTCCTTTTCTTGTCTGATTGCTGTGGCTAGGACTTCCAATATTATGTTGAATAGAAGTGGTGAAAGTGGACATCCTTGTCTTGTTCCTGATCTTAGTAAGAAAGTTTTTAGTTTTTGCCCATTGAGTATGATGTTGGCTGTAGGTCTCTCATATATGGCCTTTATTATGTTGTGGAATGCTCCCTCTACTCCCACTTTACTGAGTGTTTTGATCATAAATGAATGCTGTACTTCATCAAATGCTTTTTCCGCATCTATTGATATGATCATGTGATTTTTGTCTTTGCTTTTGTTTACATGATGTATTACATTTATTGTTTTGCAAATATTGTACCATCCTTGCATCCCTGGGATGCATCGCACTTGGTTATGGTATATAATCTTTTTAATGTATTGCTGGATGCAGTTTGCCAATATTTTGTTGAGGATTTGCGTGTATGTTCATCAGCAATACTGGCCTGAATTTTTCTTTCTTTGTTGTGTCTTTATCTGGTTTTGGGATTAAGATGATGCTGGCTTCATAAAAAGAGTTTGGAGTCTTCCATCTTTTTGGATATTTTGGAAAAGAAAATCTTGGAGGACTTCAAGAAAGATATTGACAGCAACACAATTATAGTAGGGGATTTCAACACCCCACTGTCAAAAATGGACAGATCTTCCCAACAAAATATCAACAAAGATATTGCAGCATTGAACAATGTCCTAGATCAAATGAACTTAACTTATATATATAGAGCATTTCATCCCGAAGAAACTAAATACACATTCTTTTCAAATGCACATAAAACATTTTCAAAGATGGACCACATGATAGGACACTAAACAAGCCTCAACAAATTCAAGAACATTGAAATCATATCAAGCATATTCTTGGACCACAAGGGACGAAAACTAGAAACCAACCTCAAGGAAAAAACTCAAAACACTCAAACTCATGGAGATTGAATAGCATGCTATTAAACAATGAATGGGTCAAGAAGGAGATCAAGGAAGAAATCAAAATTTTCTGGAAACAAATGAAAATGAACTCATAACAATCCAAAACTTATGGGTCACAGCAAAGGCAGTCCTGAGAGGGAAGTTCGTAGCGATACAGGCCTACCTAAAAATAATAGAAACATTTCAAATAAACAACCTAACCCTATACCTTCCAGAACTCAAAGAACAACAACAAAGACAGCCCAGAGCAAGTAGAAGGAAGGAAATAACCAACATCAGATCAGAGCAGAATTAAATGACATAGAGACTAAAAGCACAATTCTAAGGATCAACAAATCCAGGAGCTGGTTCTTTGAAAAAATAAACAAAATCAACAAGCCTTTAAATAGACTCATTAAGAAAAAAAGAAAGAGGACCCAAATAAACACAATCAGAAATGAAAGAGGAGAGATTACAATTGATACCACAGAAATACAAAGGATTGTAAAAAATTACTGTGAAGAACTGTATGCCAAGAAATTTGAAAACCTAGGGGAAATGGACAAATTTCTAGAAAAATATAATCTCCCAAAACTCAATGAAAAAGCAGAAAGCCTGAACCGACCAATAACAGCAGATGAAATTGAAGCAGTAATCAAAAAACTCCCGACACACAAAAGCCCTGGACTGGATGGTTTCACAGGAGAATTTTACAAAGCATTTAAGGAAGAGCTAACCCCTATTCTTCACAGATTTTTGTCACTATATGTTTGTGCAGTTGTTTTTTAAATGACTTTCTATATGCCACTGTGTATATACTGTCTGATCATGTGTCATTTTCTGGGCCTACATATGTGTGCCCAGTCTATTTTTCCTTTGGGTATCACTATTACTTCCTTTAAAAAAATATGTTTATTGATTTTAGAAAGAGACAAAAAAAACCAAACATTGATTAGTTGCCTCTATATGTGCCCCAATGGGGGACAGAACCCACAACCTAAGTAGGTGCCCTGACTGGGAATTGAACACCTTACCATTTGGTGTATGAGAGGATGCTCCAACCAGCTGAGCCACACCATCCAGGGCTGTCATTATTCACTTTTGATCCCTGTCTATGCATGTCTCTGTGTGTCTTTGTGTCTGCATGTTTGCCTGTGTAAATGTGTATGAGTTTTATGCTATGTCCATTTCAATGTATCCCTCTGCTTATATGATTTTGTTGTTTTCTCTCTTGGTGTTTCTTTCTGCAATTCATTTTATTTACTGCTTTCTCAATTTTTATTTGATTTTAGTTTTCTACAAATGTTTTTCTTCTTTTATAATTACAAAATAATGGAGTTTCTATTGTGTTATATTTACTAATTAGAATTTAAAATTTCCTGTTCCATTCCATTAGAAAATGAATTAAAGATCACAGACAGGCAAAGTTCATAAAGGAGATATACCCATGGGCTAATAAATTTATAAAATAGGTATATTTTCACTAGTTATTATGTACATGTAAATCAAAATAAATTAATGAGATTATATTTCTTAATTATCAGATTCACAAAGATATCTATTATGGGAAAATATTTATAAATTATAAAGATACTAGATCAGCATTTTAGGAGGACAACAAGTATCAAAGTTTTAGCTTTGTTTCACCAATTCTGCTTTAGAATTTGTCCCCCAAAATAACCAGACAATTTGACAGATCTTTATTTCAGAATTGACTTTAGTAGTATAAAAATGACAGTAAATGTCCATTACTAATGTTTTGGTTAGGTGAATTATGGTACATCAAATACAATAGATATTAGATTTCTATTATTACAGAAAAATTCTGTGGTATACTGATAACTAGAAATTAATCATATTTCAAAACAATATTTAAAAATGCCATTTATTTATTTAAGTGGTTTAGCATACCTTCTAAGTGCTAACCATGGTAGAGATATCCATATTGTTTCATATGGGGTGTAAGATAATGAGAGAACTTATACCCTCTCTTTCTGTGGATTTAACAAGCATGTATTATGAAAAATGATAAAATTGGATTAATTTTGAGAAAAGCATTTTCTTAAATTTTCGAGCATGTTTTTCCATTTTAAAATATTAAGTTGGGCTCTCTTTTTATGTTTTTAATTTTTTTCCCTCCCCCATACTGCAAGTCAGTGATCATCTATTAAAAGTTACTCCCAAGGAAATATTTTTAGGTGTTCTGGAAATGATGTACCTTAGTATATTATATTAATGAGTTTTAAGAAGAAATATTTGTTTGAAGCCTTTAGAAAAATAAAAAAAATTTTGAGCCATGTACTTGTCAAAATGTCATTTCAGTATGGAGCATGGAGAGTCTGAGCAAATACAGTGTGAAACAATAATGGTGAATAACACTTGGCTCAGTCATTGGAAGTTGACCCTAATGTCAGTGGAAAACTGAACTTGAAAATTTAATTTTCAGTACAGTAGTTCTTAAACTTTATTGTGATAAGACTTACCTAAGGAACGATTTTTAGGTGCAGATTGTTGGACGCCCCCCCCCCCTCAGAGATTCTGATTTGATAGGTCTGGAGTGGGTCATAGATTCTGAATTTTAATAAGTGTCCCAGATAATTCTAATAGGAGGTCACATTTCAAGAAACAGTGCTAATGCATAAATTTCAATAACCTACTTTAAAAATTTGAAAGATTTTCCTTAAGTCATATCTACTAGATAAATTTATAGGAGAATTCTTTGGACAACATTACTTAAGGAATCATGGAAGTTGTTTAGGGGGATTGTGAGTTCATAGGCAGGTTACATTCCATTGCAAGGCCTGTTGGCTTTCTGGACCACAATTCTGAGCCAAAATTTTCATGTTCTGCCCATGTTTACTTTTGTCACGTAAAAATTGTCAGGCCTTTACCCCAAACAATGGTGTTAATACTTATAGGTTTCCTTTCATTCTTACTATTTTATGATAGGTAAGTAGTATGAGCTCCTATAATAATATTGTCATAAGAAGTATGAACAAGAAAGTGTGAGTAATAGAAAACTGCAAATGCAGAATTCTGATCAATGAAACCAGTTATTTAGTGTAAATAAAAGACTATTTTAGCACACTTTGACCCAATAAGAATATCATATCTCTGAGTCTTAAGAGACTGAATGATATACAATAAATATATCAATCACCAGAGTAGAAGTTTACCTCATAAGTAAGTCTGAACTTTCTGGAAAGAAGGGCCATGAGATGCACAGAAAGAAATTTATAACATTTCCATAATATATTATAACCTACCTATGTGTAACCAAAGTGTACACTAAACATTATCTATTTTGTGATCATTTAATACAAAATTATTTACAATTCTATTTTAAATGAAGTTTATATGAGTAGGAATCCAAAAAGCCTTCCACAATGTAGCTGACACATGACCCCTGACTTTTCAGACAGTCAGAGTTTTATGACTGGAAAACCATTTAGTTCAGTGTTTTTCAGCTTTTAATGGGCATATGAATCACTTGGGGATCTTGTTAAAATGAAAATTTTGATAGATGGTCTAGAATGTGTGATTTGAGATTCTCATTCCAAACAAACTGTTGGTCCAAGGACCACACTTTGTATAGCAAGAATTCTTTTTAACTCTTCTGTTTAATGAGTGAGGGAATGGGATGGGGAAAAGACATCATTTTGCAGGGTATTACTGTGACTTTGGTGGACTTAAAGTCATTAGAGCTGAATAGTATTAATGTCAGTTCCTGAAGCTCTTATCACTAAGGTCTCTGGTGAGGCATTGGTTGCTGCCCTACCTGATTTGAGAACCAAAAGATGCCTTTCAGAAAATTTTCTCCTTTTGCTAGAGCTATTCACAGATAGTTTCTGATGTCTGTCATAAAAAGAATATCACTAACAGAATGTATTGGAAGTTTTACTGCAAAGAAACATAGCATATTTACAAGTCAAGGAAATACATTTTTCCCTAGAACACAGTAATAAACCTATTTCCTTAAAAGTCTACACAAGTCCACTGCTTGACTCCCAACTGCTTCTCTCCAGCATGACTCTCCCTTCATCTTCCAGGCTGTATCCAATTTCCTATATGATATCTCTATTAGAATATCTCAAAGTCATGTCAAACTAAACATATTCAAAGTCTGAAATTGAACTTCCTACAGTTGATGTTTCTTTAGCAAATAACACATCTTTTTATCCAGTTGCTCAGGTGAAAAACCTAGGAATCCCTAATTGTTCTTTTCCCCTTCTCACTTTCCTTTTCAACTGCCTCATTCTAATCTGAACCACCACCACCTCTACCTTGGACAACTGCAGTAGCTTCCTAATCCTTTTTGCTCCCATTCTAGCTTTCCCACATGGCAGCCAGAATGATTCTTTTACAATGTAAATCAGATCATGTAACTTTTGTTCTCAAAACTGGTCAGTAGCTTCTCATACCATTGAGAATAAAATTCAGACTCCCTATTGTGATCTACAAGGTCTTATGTGACCTGACCCTTTACTAAATCTCTCTTACTTCATCTTGTTCTGCCTCTTTCTTCCTTCGTACACTGCTCCAGCTATATACTGCTCTCTTTGGGCAACTTGAACTGCAATCTGTGTCCCAGGGACATGGATTTTTTCTGTTTTACTCAATGTTGTATTACCAGTACTTAGAATAATGCCTGGCACTGGGTATGTTTCAATTAATAGTTCTTGTTTGATGAATACAGTATAATCAATCAGTGTAATCAATAAGGCACAGTAAGTGAGACAGAACCAGTTACTGGAAATCTGGTAGGAAGTGTGGAGTTGATCACAGAAGTGATTCAGGATCTTAGTTACCTGTATTTTGCCATGTATAATGAGCACTTTTTTGGCCAAATTTTTGAGGGAAAAATAAGAATTTGGATTATACATGGGTAGTACTAATTCCATAGTTATATAAATGTTTAAATTATTTTATTTATGCTTATGCATTAAAAGTATAACTCTAGAAGGCAATAATGATCTCTGAATGCAAAATAATACCCTGGAATATGATAATCAGTTTTGTCTCTAAATATAAATAAATAAAAAATTAAAATGAGAGCTTCCGGTCAAGATGGCAACATAGGCAAAAATGGCTTGCCTCTTTGCACAACCACATGGAAATTACAACTAAAAAATAAAACAACCATCACTCAGTACCATCAGAAATTCAGTTAATGGAAATCTAACAACTACAGATGTGAAGAAACCACATCCATCCAGACTGGTAGGAAGGGCACAAACACATAATGGTCTGCCCCCACACCCATGTGGATAAATATTTGGGAGGGATATTTCAGGAGTGAGGAGTCCCAGACCCACACCAAGCCCCACCGGTTTGGGATTCCAGTGCCAGGAAGATAAGTCCCCACAACTTCTGGCTGTGAAAACCAGTGGGGATTGAGTCAGTGGAAGAGGCTGCTGGAGCTCTAAGCAGTTCCTCTTGGGGAACCCACACACAGACTCACCTATTCAGACTTGCTTCCTCTGAGCTCCAGCATAGCGGCAGCAGCTTGAAATACACCAGTGGTATACGAGGGAGAGTCTGAAGTGTCTGCCATTGGGTTGAGCAGAGGTCATTGTCCCTTTGCTGAGCCCTTTACCCCACAGAGCCAGTAGTAGGCTGGTACCATATCTGAGAATACATCAACCGGGCTAACACTATGTGACCCACCTTGGAAAGCCACAGAAGCTCTACCCTACCCAATTTATGGGCTCACCGAAGCTGCTTTTCCATAAGAATGGCTGGTCTTGGCTCCTATATCACAGGTGGCAAACACAAGGCCTGCAGGCTGAATCTGGCCCTCCATGTTATTTTATCCGGCTGGGCACCTTGTTTCTACATGGCAGCAGTGCTGAACTCCTTGGCCCTAGTTAAGGAGTAGTTGTATTTATACAGTCCTAAAATTACATTTGGCCCTTTGAAGGCAACTGTGAGGCTGATGTGGCCCCCAGTGAAAATGAGTTTGACACCCCTGTCCTAAATCCTAACAAACAAACAACAGCTGGCTTCAGTGAGCCCTAGTGGTAGTCAAAGCTTTGCTTCACCTGGGAATCTCCAAGTCCAGCACAAGTAGCAGCCATCTCAGATTGCTTTACAGCTCAGGCAGGGTACCCTGAGTGAAACACAGGTGGGGGCTGATTTTGGCCTCCACTACCCAGGAAACCCTGGTGCCAACACACCCAGTGGACAGCCACAGACCACATAAGAGCACCACCACCCTGCCCCTGCACAGCTGATCTTCCATGGAGGGCAGAGGTTGGTGGTCAGTAGTCACAGCCAATCCTTGCAGCTGACTGGCCTGGGTGAATCCCTCCCATTGATCTGCCAACAGCAACCAAGCCTCAACTACAAGACGCTGACTACATGGTGTACTCAGCCCACACAAAAGGTGTACCTCGAGTACCCAGCTTGGGTGATAGGGGAGGTTGTGCTACTGGACCCTACAGGACACCTATTACATTAGATCACACTACCAAGACATGGAGTCAAAGCAGCTCTACCTGATACATAGAAACAGACATAGGGAGGCTACCAAAACAAGGAGACAAAGAAACGTGGCCCAAATGAAAGAACAGATTAAAACTCCAGAAAAAGAGCTAAACAAAATGGAGATAATCAATATATCAGTTGCAGAGTTCAAAACACTGGTTATAAGAATGCTCAAGGAATTTAGTGAGGACCTCAGCAGCATAAAAAAGATCCAGTCAGAAATGAAGGATAACTAACTGAAATAAAGAACAATTTACAGGGAAACAAAAGTAGAGTGGATGAAGCCAAGAATCAAATCAATCAATTGAAACATAAGGAAGAAAAAAACAACCATACAGAACAACAAGTAGAAAAAAGAATCCAATAAAATGAAGACAGTGTAAGCAGCCTCTGGGACAACTTCAAGAAGTCCAACATTCACCTCATAGGGGTGCCATAAGGAGAAGAGAAAGAGCAAGAAATTGGAAATCTGTCTGAAAGAATAGTGAAATAATACTTCCCTAATTTGGTGAAGGAAAACTTCCCTAATTTGGTGATAGACATGCAAGTCCAGGAAGCACAAAGAGTCCCAATTATGATGGAAGCAAAGAGACACACTCCAAGACACATCATTATTAAGAGGCCAAAGGTTAAAAATAAAGAGATAGTCTTAAAAGCAAGAGAAAAGAAATTAGTTACCAGAAGGTGGCCAGATGAGAGGGGGGCGGGAGAGAATGGGTGAAGAGGTGAAGGGATTAAGAAGCACAAATAGGTAGTTACAGAATAACCTTGGGGATGTAAAGTACAGTACAGGAAATGGAGTAGCTGAAGAACTTATATGCATGATCCATGGACATGAACAATGGTGGGGAGATTGCCTGAGGGAGTGGGGGGTTCTGGGTGGAGGGGGACAAAAAGGGAAAAGTCAAGACAACTTTAATAGCGCAATCAATAAAATATAATTTAAAAAATAAAAATGATACCTAAATAAAAAATTTAAAATTAAAGATTTTTTTCCCCTGAAAATCTGGGCCAAGAATGGTTGGGTGGGTGTGCATGGTACACAGGAGTGCATTTTACATGGCAAAGTATGGTTTTACTACTACTTACAGTATTAAGCACTTGTATTGATGATCATCAATGAAAATACCTCCAATTTTGAAGTTCAAGAACTTTCCCAGTGAATTTAGAGCAGGGCCAGCAGTGTGGTAGGTTGGCAGTCACCTCAGCCTCGCAATTTTTCCCAGCTAGAGGAATAGATATGTTACTAACTTTTAAGTAATCTGAACTTGTAATAGAAGAGCTATACAAAGGCAAGCATTCAGATATATGGTTATGTTACTGTTAGGACGGAATGTTTTTGTTTGTTAAGATTCAAATGTTGACATTCTACCGCCCAATATGATGGTATTAGGAGGTGAGGCCTTTGTGAAGTAATTAGGTCCTGTAGAGACCTCATGAATGAAGTTAGTGCTCTTATAAGAAGAGAAATAAGAGCTTTCTCTTTTTCTCTCTGCCGTCTGCCATGTGAGGGTGCAAAGAGAAGACGAAGACTGCCATCTACAAACCAGGAAACAGGCTCTCACCAGAACTGGATCTGCCTACACCTCGATCTTGGACTTCCCAGCCTTCAGATTGTGAGAAATAAATGTTTTCGTTTAAGCTACCTAGTCTATGGTAATTTGTTATAGCAGCCTGAGCTGACTAAGATAGTTGCCATTACCACAGAAAGTTACTACAATTTGTGTGTCTTTAGTAAAGTAATAAAGTGGATACTTTATTGTCTTGCAGCCTGTCAAGGCCAGGCAGGTTCACTCGGGATTCAGGCAGACGAAAGAAAATTCGAGGAGCCGTGGAAATGCCAGACATGCCTTTATTCAAGGGTGGGGCGGTCCTTGAATGCCACAAGCTGAGTGTCACACAGCAGGAAGCCCCAACTCCCTTATATATTATGTGTACACACAGCAGGCGGGGTGCCAAGATATTGTACGACAAAGCGTGGTTTTGTGCATGCGGGCCTATTCAAGGCTATGGGAATACTGTTTATCGGGCCCAGTCTCAAGGCGATGGGGACACTGATTATCTTAGTTGCCCAGACGTCTGGGTGAGGGAGAATGACTGACTCTGTTTACCCCACACTTATAAATTAACCAAAAAAGTTCTTGTCATTCATTTTTAAGCTTGTTTTCAATAGAGGGATAGAGACACAAAATATTCATAAAAACTTTATATACAGAGGTGTAGTTCAGAAATTTTATTTTAAAAGGTGTAAGTGTGTGTTCACAAGGACAAAGGAATAAACAATGAACGGAGCTTTAAAATTTTTTTTAATCTTTCAACACACCTCTACCACGAAAAGAAGACATACTAGTTTTTGTGATGTATAATCTATGGACGTGTCCATGTAAGAAACATTCAAACCTGGAGAGAATTTTTATAAAAATTTACTTGAGCCAAAACAGAGGATACAAGTGGAAGCAAGATCTCAACAGACTGTGATAAATGTTTAAGAGAATAACAATTTGCAGTTTCTGTTATGCATCTGAGATTAAGGAAGGAAGATTACAAGAAGGTGGGAGGAAAATGGGATGGGATTATAGAATTGTTAAAATCATGTGTTTAGAGTTCTTCTCATGGAGATTGGATTATAGTCTTTAAGATTATGTGCTCTCTTAAGGGCGGTTACGGTTTATTTCAATAATGTGTTAAATTAGATGCACAGAACAATGGACAGGGCTTGCTTTAAGACAAAGATAAATCTTTCACTAAAAAGTTATGTGCCTGGGGCATAACTACCCACCTGGATTTGCGGTTAGGAATTTATGATCAGATCACTCTGTGAGCTTACTTTCCATAAACACCTTTGTTGTTGTTGTTCACACATGTATCTCCTAGTTCTTTGGCCCTCGTTTGCTCAGGGATACATATTATACAGTTACTGCTTTCCTAGCTTTGCCCAGGTGAAAACTCCAACTACCTTTCTCCTATAGGTTTAGTTCTGTAACTACCTGAACCAATCACTTTAATTGCCCAAATTAACAAGTAGATAGGATCTATGAATAGTTTGTGGCCTCCAGTCTGAGTCTGAGGTTTAGTGTCCTGGCAAAGCCCTTTGCCACTTGCTTTTGCAGTGAGGGGGAATCTGCCCAGTAATGCTCAACATATGTAACTAGTCCATGTGCCAGGTTTTCTGCTTCCTTTCCAATGTGTAGTCCGGCTTTCTCCTGGGACTGTAACCTTGACTTAACCTTTATACCATGTATCTGGTGGTCTTATCCTCTTTCTTTTTTCTGTAAATGTGCTTTCTCTGCAGGACTGGGCCTTACTTTCAGGCCCTCTTTTAAATGGAACTTACCTAACTGCAACCAAAATTTTGCCCAACAGAGTACAGCTACTGTCCAGAAACTCCTCATATATATTGTATTTTTGCCATGTATAATGTGCACCCACACTTTTGGCCCAAATTTTCAGGAAAAAAAATCTTTCATTTTAATTTTTTAAATTTTATTTTTAATTTATATTTAGAAACAAAACCAATCATTGTATTTCAGGGTATTGTTGTGCATACAGATATCGTTATTGCTTTCTAGAGTTATACTTTTAATGCATATGCATAAATAAAAGAATTAAAAACATTTATATAGATATGAAATTAGTACTACCCATGTCTAATGCACATCCTTATTTTTCTGTCAAAATTGGGCAAGAAAGTGTACATTATACATGGCAGAATACGGGTAGTGCCCTGTCTTCCTAGGAATTCTCTGAATGTCAGCATAAACCTGGGCTGGGTTCAAATTCACACTCATTTTTTAGGGACCAGCCCTACTGCCAAGTTAATTCCCTTTGCTCCAGTTTTGCTGGTCTGGCTAACTTTTTCAATCTTTCGTGTCTGCTAGAAATAGCACAACATGCCTGAGCAGTCTATGTGGGCTGGGACACATTTCTGAAGGTCTAAGAAAGACTGAGATAATAAAGATACTGAGGATGCTGCTGTATTGTGGGGTTTAACCTGTTACACAATTCTGTGTTCTGGGGAAGGATGTAGAACGTCGGTGGGAGTAAAAGTTTCATATGGCTCTGTGAGGACTCCACAAGTCCAAGAATTTACCTTAGGCAGTCATATTAGAGACAGGATCTCTACTCTGAAATGTGTAGAATAATGCTCATTTATGGGAGGGCTAGGAATCCCCTACTTTGAATTAAACCATTCTTTCCTCTCTTAGACTTGAAATTCCTGATTGATAGAAAGATGACTACTTCTAATATCCACTTTAAAATTACTCAAAAGCTTTGAATCTAGTAAAATTTTTGTACCCTCTACTCAGGAACTTCTCACACTTGGAGATGACAGGATTGGGATGCTGTTCCAGTGAACTCAGACTCACTAATTTACTACTACCAACATTAATGCAAATGAAATAAGAGAGGGCAAGGATAGACACTTGTCATGGAAAGGAAGACTGCTAATTGACTTGCTATGTAGACAATCCCAGGGTGCTTGTGAGACCTTCATGGATTAGGACATCAGAAAAGGGTAAACTTAATAATGCAAATGGAAATAATTAGCTGATAAGACAATACAGTATTCCTCAGTGGGTTACTTGGCCAAAGGCCACATGCTTTTCCAATTTTGATAGAGGTGTTAAAATGTTCTCCATAGAGGAAAATGATCTTTTACTATTGGATTCTTAAGAAATTACTATCCGCAGAGAGCATCTATCACTGCTAAACAAAAAATTAAGAGCAGTTTGGATGGCTATGTCTACTCTGGAATAATCACAAGTAGAAGATAGGAAGAAGAAGGTGCCAGATATCAGTGTATAGGAGAATTTTTTCCAAAATAGTGCCTAATGATTTGGGCAGGTGACAATGACCAACATTTTGTTATAAGCCAGAAAAGGTAGAAACATGTAATCTGGTTACTAAAAACCAGAAAATCTATCTTTGGGGTATAGAAATACAATCTATAGTTGGATAAATTGTATATGTTTTATGGGATTTATGTCAAAAAGTATTCTGTACTGTGACTAAGGTTTTCTTCCTTCATTATCAGAAAATGGAGTGAGCAAAAAAAGAGCAATATTCCAACAAGCTACATAACCCTAGTTGTTCCAACAAAAATGTTTAAGAATTTTTCGCATTCATTCATTCATTCATTCAGTATGGATAGGGTATTTACTCACTATCAGGAACTGTATAAGGCATTATATGTAAAGGAAAACAGTATAAGCATGGTTCCTGGCAGCTTGCTGATTGTAATCCAGTGGGGTATTTAACACACAATAAAAGATTAATAACTGTAATAATTAAAATTGTGAATAGTGCTAAGAGATTGAAAGCAGTATGATGCTCATAACTTTGATTCTGTGGGGTCAGAGGGCTAAGGAAAGCCTCTTGAGGAAGGAACATTTAAGATAAGAGCCAAAGGAAGCAGAAGTTAACCAAAGAGTGAAGGCAGGAGGAATTCATGCAGGAATATCAGCATAGACAAAAGCTCTGAGGCAGGGGAAAGAGCTTAGTGTGTTCTAGGAACCCAAAGGTCAGTGTGGTTAAGACAGAGAGTAAGGATGATAACCGTTCTAAACACAGTCATATATCACTTGACAAAGGGGTTTCATTCTGAGAAATGTATCACTGGGTAATTTTGTCAGTGGGCAAATATCATAGAGTGCATTTACACAAACCTAGATGGTATAGCCTACTGCACACCTAGGTTATATGGTGGTAGCCTATTACTTTTGGGCTGCAAACCTGTACATGTTACTGTACTGATACTGAGGCAATTGTAACATGGTGGTGAGTATCTGTATCTAAACGTAGGAAAGGTGTGGTAAAAAGAAGGTGTAAAGGATAAAAATGGTACACCTGAAAAAGGCACTTAGCATAAATGGAGCTTGCAGGACTGGAAGCTGGTCTGGGTAAGTCATCGAGGGAATTGTGAGTAGAAGTGAAGCCCTAGGCCATTACTGTATGCTACTGTAGGCTTTATAAATACTGTACATTTAAGCTACATTAATTTATAAAAAATATTTTCTTTCTTCAATAATATATTAACTTTAGCTCACTGTACCTTTTTTACTTTATATATGTGCACCTTAATTAAAAAAATTTTTTTGACTCTTGTAATAACACTTAACTTAAAACACATTGTACAGCTGTATAGAAATATTACTTCTTTATATCCTGATTCTATAAGCTTTTTCTACTGTTAAAATATTTATTTATTTATTACTTTAAAACATTTTTTGTTAAAAACCTAAGACACAAACACACACGTTAGCCTAGGCCTACCCACGGTCAAGATTATTAGTATCACTGTCTTCCACCTCCACTTCTTGTCCTACTGGAAGGTCTTCAGGGACAGTGACACATATGGAACTGTCATCTCCTATGATAACAATGCCCTTTTCTGGAAGACCTCCTAAGGGACTGCCTGAGGCTCTTATGGAGGAGGTGTCACCTTTTTCAGAAACATGTCTGATGATTTGCTTGGTTTCTTTCTTTTTCTTTTCCCCATCACAGCTTTGTTTGTAAGCAGATAATGCACCATGAACATACCTATATTAATGAAAACCTTTTGGTATTGGGGTTCATGCTTTCAGAGTTTTTAAGGAGCTTGTTGAGGTCTGAAAAAGCTTCTGCTAAACTCTTCAGTGTGAATTTTCTTTAGAGGTTCTTTTTCTTCTCCTGCGATTTCCTTTTCTCTTGCCATTTCTTCAGCTATGTGTTCCTGTTCTAGTTCTAGGAACTCCTTATTAGTTGATTGCTCAGAAACCACCTCTACAGACTCCTCAATGTCATCCTTACCCACACCCAGGTTAAAGTTGTTTCTCATTTTAACCATCGTCTTCTTGCATCTTGTTGACTTTTACAACCTCCTCATCCTTGGCAAATCCTTTGAAGTCATGGAGAAACCTCTTGAGTATCTTTTTCCACATGCCATCATACAATCATTGGTGATGTCATCTCATACATAAGCAAGGTGCTTGGTGCAGTCAAAGATGTTATAATCATTCCAGAATTGCAACAATGTCTTCCTCAGTTGCAGCAATAGCCTGGGAAAAGGCCCTCCTCAGGAAGTAGGCTTTAAAAACTGCTATAACTCCTTGATCCATTGACTGGATCAAAGAGGTGGCTTTTGGAGAGGGAAACACAACTTTGATATTGAAATGAAGATCACCAATAAAGGAAGAATGTCCAGGTGCATTAACAATAAGTAAAATCTTCACTGCCTGGCTTACTTCACTTAGCATAATGCTCTCCAGTTCCATAAGTAAGCCAGGCAGTGAGGGACAAATACCATATGATCTCACCTTTAACTGGATCATAACCAACAAAAGCAGAAAGCAAGCAAAACATAACCAGAGACACTGAAATTAAGAACAGTCTAACAATAGACAGGGGAGAGGGGGGAGGGGACAATGGGGAGAAGAGTTTTCAGGAATCACTG
>PVJI01020843.1:0-28200 GCA_004026765.1 Micronycteris hirsuta | reverse complement strand
CCCTCAGACAAATGGATAAAAAAAAAAACAAAACTGTGGTACATTTACACAATGGAATACTATCCAGCCATAGAAAAGAAGAAAATCTTTTATTTTTTATTGTTGTTCAAGTAGAGTTGTCTCCATTTTCCTCCACCAGCCCCACCTCCCACCCTCGATCCTACCCCCCTTTGGCTTTGTCCATATGTCCTTTATACATGTTCCTTGACCACCCTTCCCCCTTTTCCCTCGTTATCCACTCCCCCCTTCCCTATGGTTACTGTCAGTTTGTTCTTTATTTCAATGTCTCTGGTTATATTTTGCTTGCTTGTTTGTTTTGTTGATTAGGTTCCACTTACAGGGGAGATCATATGGTATTTGTCTTTCACCGCCTGGCTTATTTCACTTAGCATAATCCTCTCCAGATCCATCCATGTTGTCGCAAAAGGTAGGAGCTCTTTCTTTCTTTCTGCTGTGTAGTATTCCATTGTGTAAATATACCACAGTTTTTTGACCCACTCATTTACCGATGGGCACTTAGGTTGCTTCCAGCACTTGACTGTTGTAAGTTGTGCTGCTATAAACATTGGGGTGCATAGGTTCTTTTGAACTGGTGTTCCAGGGCTCTTAGAGTATAATCCCAGCAGTGGAATTGCTGGGTCAAAAGGCAGTTCCATTTTTAGTTTTCTGAGGAAATTCCATGCTGTTTTCCACAGTGGCTACACCAGTCTGTATTCCCACCAACAGTGCACTAGGGTTCCCTTTTCTCCACAACCTCATCAGCACTTATTGTTTGTTGCTTGGTTTATGATGGCCAATCAGACCAGTGTGAAGTGGTATCTCACTGTGGTTTTAATTTGCATCTCTCTGATGGCTAGTGATGCTGAACCTGACAAACCCTTCGTATGTCTGGACCCTCTATGTGTCCTCCTTGGAGAAGTGTCTGTTCAGGACTTTTGGCCATTTTTCAATTGGGTTGTTTGTCTTCCTGGAGTGGAGTCATGTGAGTTCTTTATATATTTTGGAGATCAAACCCTTGTCCGAGGCATCATTTGCAAATGTATTTTACCATATGGTTGGTTCCCTTTTCATTTTGCTGATGTTCTCTTTAGCCATGCAGAAGCTTTTTATTTTGATGAAGTCCCATTTGTTTATTCTTTCCTTTATGTCCCTTGCTCTAGAGGACATATCAGTGAAAATACTGCTGTGTGGAATATCAGATTTTCCTGCCTATGTTCTCCTCTACGACTTTTATGGTGTCATGCCTTATATTTAAGTCTTTTATCCATCTTCAGTTTATTTTTGTGTATGGTAGTCAAGTGTAAGTTGGTGTAAGTTGGTAATTTTTGTGTAAGTTGGTAGTCAAGTTTTATTTTTTTCCATGTAGCTGTCCGTATCTCCCAACAACATTTGTCGAAGGGGCTATTTTTACTCCATTTTATAAAAGAAGGAAATGCCATCTCTTGCACAGCATGGGTAGACCTGGAAAATATTATGCTAATTGAAATAAGCCAGTCAGAGAAAGTCAAATACCAATAGATTTCATTTGTATATGGAATCTAATAAACAAAATAAACTAATAAACAAAACAGAAACAGACTCAGATACAGAGAACACACTGCTGTCAGAAGGAAGGGGATTAGGGATGCTCAGTGAAAAGGGTGAAGGGATTAAGAAAAAAAAGAAACACCTCATAGACATAGACAACAGTAATGGTGATTACCGGAAAGGAAGAGGGGTGGAGGGAGGTAGAAGAGAGTAAAGGGGGTATAAGTGGTGATGGAAGGAGACTTGACTTTGAGTGTTAAATACACAATACAAATATACAGATGATGTATTATACAACTGTACGCTTGAAACCTATATAGTGTTATTAACCAGTGTCACCCCAATAAATTTAATATTTTTTAAAAGAAATTGCTCTTCACTAAAAACAGAGCTCTCTCCTTCTCTCACACACACATCCCTACACCTCACCCAGCCAAAGTAACTGAATTCAGTGGTTTCTCATTTTTCAGTCAACCACCAGTCCCAGACACAATGCATTCCTGCACCTGCCATGGCACGCTAAGCTACTGGGAATTTCCCACCTTACCTCCTGCCCTTTTTCCTGATTCTTTCTTGGACCAGTTTGCACCAGAAATGAAGGAACCAGCCCTGGATTCCACCTGCCAAACCTGGCTGAACTAAGAAGAGATAAAGCTCAAAACAAGTAAAGCAGCTCCCTTCTGATACCTTCTTGACTACACATCTGACCCAGGATCAGAAAGCAGATCAAAGGGGACAATATCATTAGGAACCAAATCGGAGCAAATGAGGATACTTACAGCAGATTTAAAAAGCAACACAGTGCCCTTTTTCTAAGTATTACATCATTTCTCACACGGCGCCTTTGGAAATGGCCTCTTATGATAAAGTAGGCATCAGACGGAACACATGAAACCGAATAAAACATCAGCACTGGGCAAGTACAGTTCATCATGCATTTTTTAAAACCCCAGTGTGCAGAGAACAGAGAACTGGCTGCAATCAGCCAGACACACATATAGCCTTCTTTTAGCTGGATGAAGCCTTCATCTTTCAACTCACCTCAAAGCTTTCATATTCAAAAAGCAGGCAGGAATGCAACTAAACCTGCAAGGTATGCTCCAACTCCAGGTCTTTTTGATGTGCCTGCTCAGCACTTGCAAGTTCTGATCTTGAATGTGTCAGAGTCACTGCCACCCCCTGCCTCAGTCTCCACATTTATACCACCAGGACAATATGCAGCGTGGGTCTTAGGAGTCGTGGGACAAATCCAAGAACTATTCTATCAAGCATGCTATGCTCCTCAGCTCAAACACAATCAGAAGATTCATGGGCCTGGGCAAGTCATATAAAGTCTCATTGTTCTTGTCTGTAAAATGGAAATAATTATTCCTATCTCTCATGGTGATACTGAGGAATAAATAGGAACACCTGAGTGAACCACCACACCCAAGGCAGTACTTGGATTTTAGCAGGTGTTTCAAAAATATTAGCTTCGTGTGAGTGAAAATCAAAATAGAGACCCAGAACTTCCCATTTCATTGCTGCATTTCAACACAAATGCATGCACTTAATGTGAAGAGGCAGCACTCCAGATGTTGGGAAGCTGGACATTCAGTCCAGACCCAGCACATGAGATTCCGCCTCCCAAACCAACCACGTGGTTACTAAAACCAGACTACAGATGCCAGAAGTCCCGTTAGTCAAAGAGAAGTCACAGGAGACATTGATAGGGAGTCTGGAGAAGAACAAAGAAGCAACAGAAAACAGCAACCGAGACAAGTGAATAAAAAGTGACATTATGTAAAGAAAAACTAAAAAGCATGCAAGAAAAATAAGAGGAGGAAGAGAGGAGGAGATAATTCTCATTATTGCTGCTTCTATGAATCAGCATTTTCTACCAATATGAGAGAGAACTCAGCTTCTCGCCTATTTTTGTTGCACACTGGCCTATCTTTACAGCACAGGTCTAACTATGAATGAAATGAGGTACACAGCAGTTTATACTACACACAGCCTTGGAAAACTTACAAGCAAGGGTAGAAACCCATGATTCTTGTTCCAAACAGAATGGTTAGGGGAGGTTCAGTGGCACAATGTATTAAGAGTAGACACTTATTGAGGGTTGGAGAAAGAGGTAGAGGGACTCAGGGCATACTCCTGTCTTGATTTCAGTCCCCAAGACACATAGCCTGAGCTCTGCTTTGATGGCAGGTAGTTTATTGGAAAGATAAACCAAGAAAGCCTGGTAAGGAGGTGAGAAGAGGGAGACGGGAAAGAAAACACTTATATAAGGATACACTACCGAAGTCGCTGCAGGCCCTGGGAGCTCTGTTTCCACCCCCAGGACCAATAAACACAGAGCACCTTCCAGAAATGTCCCTGAAGGACAAGAGTCTAAAGCATTACCCACTGGCTCTCCTCTCACTGGTTGAGAGCTGTCCCTTGGGAAGTTACTTTCCTGAGTTCCCAGGCTGGTGTGGTATTGCCCTGGAGGAAGCCCCAGGCAAAAAGTCAACTCTGGTAAGACACTACCAGTGGGGAGCAAGACTGAGTGTTTGTGAAAGTGACTGTCACTGAGGCAGCAAAAACCACAGGTGGGCCCGGAGTTGAAGAACAGGGCAACACAGGCGTTTGTCACGCCTCCAAAGGCAAATTGTACGTTAAATGACTTTAACCTTGACACCTTGTTTCCATTCTCGTATTAAACATTCCCTGTCACCCTGGGCCCCACAGTGTCAATCCCTGCTACCATGTTGCATGTAACATTTTAGTGAGCTGTGACCTCCCACCCCGAACCCCAAAGCATTTTCCCAGCAAAGGAGCCATCTTAGATTCGGCCCCATGGGCCCCTCAGACCAGGACTGCGAGTAGGGTGAGCAAGAAGTAATGCAAATCCAGGCCATTCCACCTCCAAATTCCTCCCCTTCCCAATAACTCCTTCCCAGAATGCAATACCACGCCAAAGGATAGACTCACAGACTTGGCACTTCAGGCGGGACAGATTTACAAGCCCTGGCCCAGGTCACAATGACCTCTTTGCCACTGCAGGTAGGACAGGCTTCCATGGTGACTAAGCAGTCAGAGTAAAGGCAGACAAAAGTATGCCTGAGCCCCACCTTTGCGACTGCCATGCTACACGTAGCTTTCAGGCTGCTGAAGAGTCCACCTTCACCTGCTGCAAACAGCTCTTCTTTTAAGCCAATGATCTTCAGACTGTGATTTGTATCCGAATCACCTGGAACTAAGAACACTCACAGAGACCTCTGCTTGCAGAAGAAGGAAAGAGCCTAAGCCTCTTGGCCAGTTCCTCAGGAGTATCTGATACCCATCAACGTTTAAGAACCTGAGCCAGAGTGCCTCAAACTTTACTGCGCATGTGATTCACCTGGGGTCTTTTTCCAACTCAGATTGATTCCGCTGGTCTGCTGTGGGGGCTGACAGCCTGCATCTCTCATGGGCTCCAAGGCGATGCCGACACAGCTGGTCCACAGGCCGACTTCGAGGAGCCAGGGCCTATCATGCAGAACTTAATGGCCTTAGGATGGCTGCACCAAGACTGCAGGAGCTGATTTTCTGGGTACTCTTCTTCCCTGGTCTCTTGGCTCCCCCCAGTGCATGAGGCTACCAGTGACTTTCTGGGTGCAGGTACAGAAAAAGAAATTCTCACTATGTCACTGCCTTTTTTGGAAATTTAGTAATATTTTACTTAAACCAATATATTCAAAGTATTATCATTTTGCCCCGGCTGGTGTAGCTCAGTGGATTGAGCGTGGGCTGGGAACCAAAGGGTCCCGGTTCGATTCCCAGTCAGGGCACATGCCTAGGTTGCAGGCCAGGTCCCCGTGAGGGCCATGTGAGAGGCAACCATACATTGCTGTTTCTCTCCCTCTCTGTCTCCCTCCCTTCCCCTCTCTCTAAAAATAAATAAAATGTTAAAAAAAAAAAAGTATTATCATTTTGACATGTAATCAATACAAAAGTTATTAATGAGCTTTTTTACCTTCCTTTTTTTTTCTAGTACTAAGTCTTAGAAATCCAGTGTGCATTTTACCCCCATGGCCTGTCACATTCCAAAGAGCCACATGTGGCTGGCAGCCACTGTATCGGATGACCACTGCCCTCTGATACTCTGGTTTACATCACAAACTGGAAATTCTAAACCTGTGAGTATCTTTTCAATGACTGGGTGCTCCTACTTTTTGAGCCAAACACAGTGTTAGCATCACCCTCATCCAAAGAGAGAGAAAGTGCCAAGCACCACTGAAGTTTTTGTTGTTGTTGTTGTTGTTTTGTCTTATTTTTGCCTATAGCTCTCCAGTGGCCACCTGGGAAGTTGGGGATGACCAATTGTCCCAATTGACCGGGTCCTGTCCCAGTTTTATTATTAAAAGGCTCACATTTCAGGAAATGCCTCACTCCCAGGCAAACGAGGAGAGTTGGTCACCCCTGAAAATCTGATCCCTCACAGATCCCTCCCTGACTCCAGTGAGGACCTTTTTCTGTGGGTAGGAGAGCTCCCAGGTTCAGCCCAGGGAAGAAAACGCATGAAGTCCCCTGGCCAGGGCTAAATATCTGCACACAGGATTTATAGCACGTCAGGCTCCAGGGCCCCTCCAGACCTCTGGGATCCCAACGTTAGCTCAGCCTCTCTCCCCTCTCATCAGCCTTCATTCTGATACTGACTCAGAAGCTCAATTTATCTCACTGGGTTTCATGGGAATTACGAGAATGTAAAAGGACCTTGAAATCTGTGAGGAGTTAAGTAAATGTGTCTACTATTAATACTTGTTGAGCAAATATTACATGTCAGGCCCTGGGCTAAGAGCTTTACATTCATCACAGGATTTAATCCTCACAACAACCCTATGAGGTGGGTACTATTATTGACCCCATTTTACAGATGAGGAAACTGAAGCTCAGAGAGGTTAAGTAACTTGCCAATGGTCACACAACTTATTAAGTCTCAAAGGTGTGACTTGAACCTAGAGCTCTGACTCCAAAGTCCACCAAAACAACAAAACAGAAGAGAAAGATCTGAGACTGGGAAAATACATAAATGGCAAGGCTAATCTCCACACTTCGAGAAAAATGCTCTGAACATGGTGCCCTTGACCAAAAAAAAAGCAACAAAAGTGTTCAGAAGCATTTGAGACAAGAATATATACTGTATCTTGCCATGTATAATGTGCACTTTTTTGCCCAAATTTTTGAGGGAAAAATAAGGAAGTGCATTATACACGGGTAGTATTAATTCCATATCGATATAAGTTTTTAAAATTCTTTTATTTATGCATATGCATTAAAAGTGTAACTCTAGAAAGAAAAAACAGTATCTATGTGCAAAATAATACCCTAGTATACAATAATAGGTTTTGTTGAACTTAGGAGGAACGTTGAACAAAAGCAGTTTCAACCAACGATACAACGAAATGAAATGAAGAATATATTGTTATCTACAGATATTTGTTACATAAAATTTCCTGTACCATAACATGTTCAAAAATTAATGCTAAAATTCCTTTATAAAAAAACAAGCATCTAAATATAAATAAATAAATAATTGAATTTAAAAATTAAAATGAAAGCTTTTTTTTTCCTGAAACTTGGGGCCAAAAACATGGGTGCACATTATACATGACAAATACAGTATTTGTCGTGAATACAGTATTACCATCTTCAAACAGGTTTGAAGAAAGAATTTACAGAAACCTGTGAGTCCTATTTATCCCTCTACCCCCAGCTCTTGATAGGAGCACTTGCTGGTCCCTCTTCCTGGAACAGCCTGGCCTCTGATCTTCAGGGAGATGGCATCTCTTATCACCCAGATCTCAGCTCAGATGCAGTGTTCTCCTCAAGGGCTCCTTGCTAACTTATCCAACTCATCGCACTCACGTGTCACTCCACCCTACTCCCCTGCTTCACTCTGGTTGTAATACTCCCCAGAGACCTGCATACCTAATTATGTAGGTATCAAGTTTGTGTGTTAATTTCTTCCGCCCCCTACAAACTCATGAAGCAGGGACGTTGTCAGCCTTATTTGTCACCATGTCCTGGGGGCTAGAGCAGTGTCCAGCACATGGCAGACTCTCAGACTTTCACTGATTGTTGAACAAACACGGTACCTGAAAAATTGTGGAATAAATTCTCAATAAAGGGGAAAACACCTTAGATGTGATTTTTTTTTTTAATGACCCACAATCAATACGCAAAATCAGACCTGGTATAAGAGGTCATTTTCCTAGTACTGATGCATCCCCATTTGCAAAGTGACCAAACCACAAGAGCTGTAATGAAATCTTCCCTTCCTGGGCTGAGTTCTCACTCTGCTTACAGACTGGGGTCCACAGATTTCAATTACCAAAACAGTAAGTATTTCAAATTCCTTGGATCTGTAGAAGTCAAAAACCCAAGTCAGTCAAAGAAAGTCCAAACCAAAGTTAGAGACACCATCAATGATCTGAATGTGTTTTGAATAATTTCCATAAAAAATGGAAGAATTCCCAGCAGGAATTCCTAAAATCCAGCAATTATCTTAAGGTCTGATTAGCATTTTAAATGTCACTTGTATAAATTAAAACTGTTTACAGCTCACAATGTCATTATTTTGTGATTCATGACTTTGCCACTGCTAGCCAAAACTCACTTTTTGGAAAATCCATTCTAAATGTTACCTGCTGCTTTAGGCCTGGCAAAATCTCCCTCTTGACCCAAATATCTACCTTCTCTTTTTATTCTTCATTTTGGTAATCTCGGCTTCCTTCCTTAGAACGTTTCAAATATTGTGGGGTGTCATCCTTGGCAGAGAGACTACATGAATACTGTTCTTTTGATTATGTCAGTCACTCAGCACAATCTACTGCTGGCTTAAAGAAAACAAATGAAGATTTCTGAGTATAATTCTGTGTCAGTCAAGCACCACTCATCATCATCTATCTTGTTGGTGTAAACGGCACATTACTTTCCAGGGACTGGAGGATTGTATAGTGATATTTGGAGGTCAACTCTACTCCTGGTCATTTTTTACCAAAATCAGTATTTAAAAATAGCCCCATTTTATGCATACTTTCTCTATGCCACTAGCCCTTTACTGACTTACTTTGTTTTGCTCCAGAGTATATAGGCAGCTCATCCTTCTCTGATCAAAGCCAGCTGGGCTATGAAGTCACTTGGATAAAGATTCCATGCCATGCTCCACTACTTAAAGCTCTAAGTACTGTTGCTTTTCCTCTATTTTTCTTGTTTTTTATTTTATTTATTTATTTTTAGAGAGAAGGGAAGGGAAAGAGAAAGAGAAGGAGAGAAACATCAATGTGTAGTTGCCTCTCATGCACCCCCTACTGGGGACCTGGCCCACAACCCAGGCATGTGCCCTGGACTGGGAATCGAACTGGTAACCCTCTGGTTTGCAGGCCAGTGTTCAATCCACTGAGCTACACCAGCCAGGGCTCCTCTATTTTTCATAAACAAGCCCCCTAGCTTCTGTTGGCCTCAGCCTTCTCATGCCCAACCTGCACAGGGAACAAAGCAGTGTCCTGCCCTCAGTCTAGCTGAACACTCAGACTGACATAGGAGACAGCTGGAGGATCAGCCGCAAACACTGCACCCTACACCACAGTGATCTTCCTAAACTTCCACTTCCCTGCATTTAACTCTCTAAAGCATAGGTCAGCAAGGCTTTTTTTCTATAAAGGACCATACAGTAAATATTTTTGGTTTTGCCAGTCATATGTTCTCTGTCTCAACTATTCAATTCTTCCCTAGTTGCATGAACGTAGCCACAGACAATATGAAAACACAAGAGCATGGCTGTGTTCCTGTAGGACTGCTCACCTCCCCACCCCCGTCTCCTACCAATCTGCCCCTCCTCAACCATGCTTCAGCCATACAGGCCCCTTTGTTCAGTTTCTGGAACATTCTAACTTGTTCCTTTGGGGACTTTGCATTAGCTATTTCCTTTTGTGGGCAGTTCTACTCCCAAATCAGCACATGCCTGGTCCCTTCTCTCAATTTATCATCATAAACACAAAGATGTTTTTATGACCACCAATCAGTTAGTCACTGTTCAACAGATAACACTGCTTTATTTTCTCACGGTTCTCAACATTCCCTGATAGGTAGTATGAAAGACTCAGTTCCCACAATCATGGCTATGGAGACAGACCATTGATATTTTCTCTCTTAAATGTAAAGGATAGCAAACATTTTGTCTTATCTATTTCTTTGGTTTTTAACTGTTTTTATTATCATGCAAACTATTCTGTTATATTAACAGAATATAATGCAATGCGATGTCATACAAACTATTTCTGTTATATTAACAATGGCTGAACTTTTTCCAGAAAGACTTCCTATATCCTAAGAAGCCCGAAACACCAATTCAAAAGAACCTATGCACCCGTATGTTCATAGCAGCACTATTTACAAGAGCGGAGTGTTGGAAACATCCTAAGTGCCCATCAGTAGATGAATGGATTAAAAAACTGTAGTACAATGGATTACTATGCAGAAGAAAGAACTTCAGTTCACATGAAATTTACCATTTTAACCACTATTTTTTTATTCTAGTTTATTCTATTATAGTTGTCCCAACTTTTCCCCCTTTGGCCTCCTCCACCCAACCCATCCCCTGCTCCCACAGTCCATCCCCACAACGTTGTCCATGTCCACGGGTCATTCATACGTGTTCTTTGACTAATCCTTTCCCCTTCTTTCCACCATCCAGCCCCCTACTTCCCTCTGGCAGCTGGCAGTCTGTTCCATGTTTCCATGTCCGTGGGTCTATTTTGCTCATCAGTTTATTTTGTCTATTAGATTCCTCCTATAAGTGAGATCATATGGTATGTGTCTTTCACTGACTGGCTTATTTCAGTCAGCATAACAGTCTCCAGTTCTAACCATGCTGTCACAAAATGTAGGAATTCCTTCTGTCTTTCTTCTGCATAATAATCCATTGTGTAAATGTACCACAGTTTTTTAATCCATTCATCTACTGATGAGCACTTAGGATGTTTCCAACACTCGGCTATTGTAAATAGCGCTGCTATGAACATACGGGTGCATAGGTTCTTTTGAATTGGTGTTTTGGACTTCTTAGGATATGGGAGGTCTGTCTGGAAAAAGTCCAGCCATTGTTAATATAACAGAAATAGTTTGCATGACATCAATGTAAACTGGCAACCAAGGAGAGTGGACTGGAATGTGCATGCATGAACAATGACAACTTCATTGTACTAGTCAGTGGGGGCAGTAGATGCCAATGAGTGGGCATATGTGCTGTGTGGCCCTCATATTCAAAATGACTGAGTGAGTAGAGCAACAAATCTGCATCAAATTTTGTGTTAAGCTTGACCATTCCTCCACGGAAATTTTTCAGATGATTCAGAAGTCTGCAGCTATGGCCAGCTGGTGATTGGCAGATTCGTCACAACAATGTGCCTGCTCATGCATCACACCTTGTACAGGTTTTTTTTTGCGTAACAAATCACCCAGGTGAGTCAGCCCCCTCTACAGCCCAGATTTGGCACTCTGAGATTTCTGGCTTTTTCCAAAACTAAAATCACCTTCGATAGGGAAGAGATTTCAGACCATTGATGAGATTCAGGAAAATACAACAGGGCAGCTGATAGCATTTGGGAGAACTGTGTGAGGTCCCAAGGTACCTACTTTGAAGGGGACTGAGGCATCATTGTCCTATGTACAATGTTTCTTGTATCTTGTATTTTCTTCAGTAAATGTCTCTAATTCTTATATTACATGGCTGAATACCTTCTGGACAGACATCATATTCCCAGCAATGGAATTTCTGGGTCAAAAGGCAATACCATTTTTAGTTTTCTGAGGAAATTCCATACTATATTCCACAGAGGCTGCACCAGTCTATATTCCCACCAACGGTGTTCCCTTTTCTCCACATCCTCGCCAGAACTTGTCTATTGATTTATTAATGATGGCCATTCTGACAGGTGTTATGTTATATCTCATTGTAGTTTTAATTTGCATCCCTCTGATGGCTAGCAATGTTGAGCATTTTTTCATATAAGCCACGTGTATATCCTCCGTGGAGAAGTATCTCTTCAGGTCCTTTGTCCATTTTTTAATTGGATTATCTTCCTGGTGTTGAGTCATATGAGTTCTTTATATATTTTGGAGATTAAACCCTTGTCCGATGTATCATTGGCAAATATGTTCTCCCATACAGTCAGTTCCCATTTCATTTTGATGATAGTTTCTTTAGTCAAGCAGAAGCTTTTTAAATTGATGTAGTCCCTTTTTTTCCTTGCCCTAGGAGATATATTGGCAAAAATATTGCTTTAATAAATGGTCTTGGGAGAACTGGACTGGTCCATGCAAAAAAAAAAAAAAAAACTAGACCACCCACTTACATCATACACCAGAATAAACTCAAAACATATAAAAGACAAATGTAAGTCATGATACCATAAAAGTCCTACAAGAAAACAGGCAGTAAAATTTCTGATATCCCACATAGCAATATTTTTAACCACTTTAGGTACACATTTCACTAGGGTGAAACATATTCACACTGTTGTACAGCCATCACCACCATCCACCTCCAGAACTCTTCATCTTGGAAAACCAAAACTCCGTACCCATTAAACAACTCCCCATTCCTCGCTCCTCAGCCTCCCAGGTCCTGACAACATCTTATCAATTTTTAACATTAAAACTAACCAGGCAAAAATCAGATTAAGGAAATGTCAACGTATTCTGAACAATTTCACTACCAAATTTCCACCCATGAACCCCTACCGTGTAGAGATTCTGGAACCAGTGCTGAGACCTGATATTTTTTATCTACATTTCAGTTGTTCCTATTCTCTCTCTCCCCTCTGTAGTGTAAGTTCCATGCAACCAGAAACCTCTGCTTTTTTCTTCACTGAGTCAAAAACACATTGCACAGTCCAACACAGGGCAGGGGCTCAGCAAATGTTGTTTGAATGGGTGAACAAAGATGTGAATGACTGGCTTTGTGGGTGGGTCAGACCTTGAGCTGGGCTCAGCAAAGGCTTTGGATACATAAAAAAAGAGAGGGAATTTCAGTTCAGGGTAACAACAGAAAACATAAGCTCCCAAAGGCTTGGGTAGCATCAAAACTGCATCAGCAGAGCCAGCTACCAGCAGGTAAAGAAGAAAATAAAGGAGAGAGGGAAGGAGGAGGCAGGCAGGTAGGAGTGCAGAGAGAAAGGAGTGAGAATGTGCTGGGATTTCTGCAGAGACTATGCATTTGAGAGCGCTGGAAAGAAAGGGCTAAGGAATTAGTTGTTAGATTGTTAAAGGTCTAGGTCACGTGGTCCTGTGAGCCTCTGTTTCTTGACCAGGAAATGCTAATGTGTAAGAAAAATGTCACTTGAGGCCTTGTGAATATCAAGGGGGAGGCGGGGAGCGGACAGTGTCCAAGTCTTGCATCCCTCACAAAAACTTTATTTTCAAAACTTCAGCAAGAACTGAACGCAAATGTTGACATTTCCATGGCAGAAGCCTCATCATAATGAATCTTCTCGGAGAGGAGAGGGAGACAAAAGGTACATCTGCCAGGATATATATAGAGAGAGAGTGATTGATCTTTCCTACCCAAGAAGAAAGAATAAAAACTATCCCGTGGTACAAGCATCCCCTCAATACCCCTCGGATCTCAGCTCTAGCCTCCAGGTCCTCTGTTCCCATGACCCTGGGGTTGAACCACATAGATGAGATGCTGATTAACAGTGTGTCAGTTGGAGGGCGCGTATTTCTCTGCTCGGGAACAATTCTTCACAAAAGATGTGACGCACCAACCAACTTTGATCATGATTGCATATACCAGGCCTCTCCAGGAACCCTGACTCATTCACAAGCCATGAGAAGATTGTTTAGAAGTAGTTGAAATCTTACAGCAAATTTATACAAACGTAAGTGGGTTAGGCACAGGATTTACTGATGTAAAGTGGACTTACTCATTGATTTAGATAGTGTCCTCTCATAATTGGTCCTGTGTGTTATATCGACCTGGCAGAATTTTTCCTGCCGTGGTTAATAAACCTTTATTGAAAACATACTGTGTGTAGCTGATCCTGTGAGGCAATTGGGTTGGATAACTACACATCTGAGCTCCACGTTCTTGAGGAATTCACAGTTCTGTGAGGAGAACTTAGAAGCAAGGATTTGTTAGAAGGATGGTTTTGGAAGAGAATTTAGAAGCCAGCTGCAGGCATACATCAGAGGTATTGTGGGTTCAGTTCCAGACCACCACAGTGAAGCGAGTATAGCAATAAAATGAGTTGTCCTCTTTCTGCTGGTGGAGGATCTTGACTTCAGTTTGTAAAAAACTTAACATCTGTGAAGCACAATAAAGCAAAGTATGCCTGTTGTCCGACCTACCATCTTGCAAATTAGGAAACTGGCTGAGGTTAAGGTTAAGGAAACTGACACACAACTAGATTATCTGACTCACAGGCAGGGCCTTTAAACCCTGATTGTCCTGGAGCTGCCTACTAGGAAGGAGGGGTTGTATAAAAGAAAATCCTCTGCCTTTACTGAGCTTAAAGAACTTTTCAAGAGACTGGCCTGACCAGCAACAGTTAACACAAGAAATGAGCGATGACTGTGGTTAAATGGAAAATTCAGAGGAGAGGGCACCAGGAGAGAGCAAGAATAGTTAGGGCAGACCTCTGGAAGGAGAAGATGCTTGATCTGGGCCTTGAAGGAAAGGGAGGTTTGAGGGAAGGAGTGAAGTATGACTGTCAGAAAGGTGGCAGACAGAGCAGCAGCTGTCAAGTCTGGAAAAAGCAGGGCAGGTGGGCAAACAGACAGCGTAGAGCACATGTCCCCTGCATGATCAGTTGAGTAATCCTAAGCCTTTTGCTGTGCTTAACAGCCAGTTCTCAGAAGAGTGGGAAGACCTGATTTTAGCCTCTGCCAATTGTCATGGTGTAAATACTCCCTCCACAGCTGATATCAAAGATGGCTGAGTTTAAAAACAGGCCCACAAATTTTCTGAAAATGTAACTATTGGCTCTTGCAAGTGGCTCCAGCACACCACTGCCTGGATTCTCTTTGTTTATAAGAATTCTTCTTTTCTAGTGTTTTTATAACAGCTACACTTTGCTGAGCACTGACAGGTGCATGTCAAGTGTCTATGCTAACATTTGACATGCATTAATTATCACCTTCCCTCCTTTCAAGAACCAAACATGGTAGTTAATTTTTAGCAATTAATATTGCCATTTTGCTGGTGGGAAAAAATGATATTAAGAGGTATTATAAAGCCAAATCCTTGTCACTATGAAACTCATACTCCTAACTTTTACACTATAGTCTTCCTCCTCTGACCACTGGTAATATTATCATTCTCATTATTATATTGCTCTTATGTTGTTTCTTCTAATCCTCAGACTCTTATGCTCTGTGCTGGAAAAAACAGAGAAATGACTTGCCAGTGGTTCTATTTTTCACCTTCAACTACAAAATACAGTAAAGGAGGTTGCTTATATTTTCAATTCCTTATATTTTAATAAAGAGGTTAATAAAGTAAATATATCCCTTATTAAGAAAACACCAACATGTGACTAGATGAAATGGGGAAAAAAACTTTGACTTCTGACCTTTCTTAAATTTTAGATTTCACAAAGTTTTCAGAGAAAAGTTAGTAGAAATACTTGACTGCTGAATTTCATCCTCTCAACAATCCAAGTTATTCTAAGACAATATCTTTGGCTGGGTTCTCTAAAAACAGAACCTGAGATGGGGATTGTTGTACAAGAGATTTTCTTTTTGGCAGAAAACCTTGTAAAGAAGAAAGGAGATAGAAGAAGCAGAGCACAAATGTGGTTTCAGCTGCAGTCTAGCCCCAGTCTGACCCCACAGGACATTCTTGAATATTAACAGCATCACTGTACTGTCCTACCTTAAGGCAGCGGAACCGGACTTTTATATTGTATTGTTGGCTGTGGGACCATAACCTCCCAGCCACTTCCCGTCAAAGTTGCTCCCATTGACCAAGAGAAATTCTTCACAGAAAGGCACAGCTATAAGCCATTAGCAACCAACATTCATAACAAATAAGGCACAGGTATATCAGCAGGGAAAATGGAATCCTGGCAAGGCACCAACAATGTATATTTCAGTCAGGTAACCAAACTAAAATCCTTAATCAAAAGAACTACACTCTCCTAATCATCCAATCACAGTAATTTGCCAACATGTCTAGATGCATGGGAAACCTTACAACCCCAGTTCCTGGGTAAAGATTTCATATCAGTCATAAACTCAAATGTTTTAAATAAAACTGCTGTGAGGGCTCGTGGAGACACAGAATTTCTTAGGAGGGACTGAAATTCTCATTTGTCTTCACGATTCTAAGACAAGAACTGTTTCAGTCATTGCAGGTCCCTACAGATTAAGACAACACTTGGTGTGGGGTCGACAAAAACTGAAGTTGTGAAAACCCACCCACCTGGCTCCATACTTCACCTACCAGCAGCCCTCTGCCTCATCACCATCCTATTCCACGTAAAACACTCTGGCAAAGGCCCTGGAGCCTCATTTAGAATCCCCTGGGGGAACAGGTAAAATGTGCTATTAAAAATAATAACTGCCTGCCCTGGCTGGCATAGCTCAGTGGATTGAGCATGGGCTGGGAACCAAAGGGTCGCCGGTTCGATTCCCAGTCGGGGCACATGCCTGGGTTGCGGGCCAGGATCTCGGTGAGGGCCATGTGAGAGGCAACCACACATTGATGTTTCTCTCCCTCTCTTTCTCCCTCCCTTCCCTTCTCTCTAAAAATAAATAAAATCTTTAAAAATAATAATAATAATAATAATAACTGCCTATGGAGACTTTTAAAAGTCAAATAAATGCAATAGCGAAGGTATGCTCCAAACATGGGGGAACTTTTTCCTAAGAGTGGGAGTTTCTGCTGGAGTAGCCCAGAAAAGTTTACAGGTGTTTTGGCAACTCTGCCTCCTGGTTGATGCCAGGAAGGCCTGCCTCCGCCCAGCTGCGCTCCCCATTTATTCAGAGCCCGCAGTAGCAACTTTACTCTAATTGCTGCAGTTAGTCATTACATCTCAGCTACAAGACTTGGGAATGCCAAGAAGCCAACTCACCCAGAGGCCTTTTGTGTTTTAAATGGTTGGACCAAAAAGAAAATTTCCTAAGGAAAGTTACCACTTAGATTTATGTGGGCCAAAAGGCTCTGGTTTGGAGACATTTCCAGGCAATCCAACTTTGAAGTCCCTGGGGTTCACAGAAGAAACTCAGAGTAGCGGTGCACACAGCACTGAAATTTTTACAATCCTTTGCACTTATTCCTAAGCATGGCACAGTCTACAAAGTAAATTGGCCAAATCAGTTAGGGGAATTCAGTTCAATTCTAAGAACATTAATTGAGCTCTGTTTCAGCAAGGGTGCTTTCAGCTGCAAATAACAGCCAAAAGAACCAATTAAAATTGGCTTTAAATAATAGGAATTAATTACCTCACATAACAATAAGTTGGAGAGAGGCAGGTCCAGAAGTTGGTTAATCTAGCAGTTAAACAGCCCCAGAAACATCAGTTGGCTTTTCGAGATTCCCATGGAAATATAGTGATGATTTCTAGATGACTACCCGAGCTTCAAACATAACATCCACACACAGCAACGCCCAAGGGCAGGAAGGAAGGTGGGATTTCTCCATGAGCAACTCTTTCTATTTTTCTAGAATGGGGAATCTTTTCCACAATTCTTCTAAACAGACTCTCTCTTATATCTCTTTGGGGATAATTAAATCATATGGACATTCCTAAACCAGTAAGCCAGGAAAGAGTAATATGAGGGTTATAAATGCTGTAGACCAACCTTGATTCATTGCCTAGGTCTGGGCCCTCCTTTCTGGAACACCGTGCCTCCTAAACAAATTGAGGGCTTTGATGGTAAGGAAGAAAGGGTGAAACAGTCAGTGGCTATTAAGTGGCAACAAACAGTGTCTGCCCCCAAGCATCCACCTCTGCACTCTGCAGGCAGCATACAGAGATGGGAAAATCACAGCCCCTCTTCGCAAGGAGCCCACAGGGAGACAATCATCCACTCAACAACTGCTATTATTTATTGCCCTGCTTATTACAAAAATAGAATTGAAGTGGTAAAGAACTGTGCCAATTTTATTTTTTAGAAATTTCTACAACAGAATTTCCCATCCCACATGCTCTTCTTACAATGGGGCTTTAACACTCCTGCTATCAAGAAGTGGCATCTACATTTGAATCAGGGTGGACTTGTGACTATAGCTGAAGAGACACTACAAGACTCCTAAGGCTAAGCCTTAAAAGTCAACACAACTGCCACCTGGTTCTCTTTGGATGTTACCTCTTGGAACCCAGCCACCATGCTGTGAGAAGTCCAAACTTCCTATGCAGAAGCCCAGCACCAACTCGCCAGCTGTGAAAGCGAACCACCGAGGTCCTCCAGCCACAGCTGACACACTGCAGCTGATACCATGTGAAGGACAGATAAACCCTACTGGCCCCTAGCCAAATCATAAATTTGTGAGCAATAAAAATGATCATTGTTTTCATAAGCCACTAAGTTTCAGTGTGGTTTGTTAGGCAGCAACAGATAATTGGATCTCAGCTAACTTTAGAACTAAAAAGAAAGAAGCTTTCAAGATGGCATAAATCACCTGCCATCAGAGCACAGAGGAAGGAAAAATAAATGTTCCCTGGGAAGAAAAGAGAGGCCAGAGGAATCAGACACAGAGGAAGAGTCTTTAGTGCTAAGTCTCAGAGGATGAGTGTATTGCAGAAGAGGGACAACTGAAGTGTAAGCTAAGCAAATGTACACTGTGGTTTTGGAAAACATGAAGTATATATGGTGGGTATCTGTTGGGTTTGACTCTTGAGGTAGATCTCACTGGTACTCATTAAGATCTCTGGTTCTCTTCTCCTTCCAGAGACACATCTACTTAAAGTTAAATATGGCCATATGACTTGCTTTGACCAGTTAACTGACCTAGCAAATGTCATGAGTCTCTTTTGGTAAAACAAAACTTTAAGAGTCATACACAATTCTCCATTCTCTCTCTTTTTTTAAAGATTTTTTAAAATTTATTTTAGAGAAAGGAGAAGAGAGGAGAAGGGAGGGAGAGAAACATAGATCAGTTGCCTCTTTCACGCACATCAATGGGGGACCAGGCCCGAACCCCAAGCATGTGCCCTAACCAGGAATTGACCTTTCACTTTGTGGGACAACGCCCAACCAACTGAGCCACACGGGCCAGGGCAATTCTCCATTCTCTTAACTTCAGACAATACTGAGGGCTCATCATGAGATGAAGATATCATAAGATGATGGAGTTCCCATCAGCCTGAGTCTGAGTACAATGTAGTTTGGGGGGGAAGTTTTTTTAAATGCTGCTTTGACTCAGTTTTGAACCAGTCAGTTTTTCTAAAGCAGCCAACTAAGTCCACACCCCCAACTACCTCCCTTATCAGGCTCTCACACTCCAGGCCACTATATACCCAACCGTAATTCCTCCGAGGCCAAATTCCAAACCAAAGACAGCTCCTTTGCTCCAGAGCCCACTGAGATTATTCAAATTAGTCAATCCTAAACCTGCTTGCCCTGCCTCACCCTTTCCTTCCCAGAGAAACCACAATAAGGGTGCTTGCCCACAGTTCCATTCTCTCCCTCCTGACCAACCCCAGTGCTTTCCCATTTGGCCCTGCATGAGGTGCTGTGTTCTCCCCCAGAGAGATGTGACTATAACAAAACTAAATTTTTTCCAGTTTCTCTCTCAATCTGCATCCAGCCTCACTATACCTGACTCAAGGTTTAACTCCAGTTAAAATACTGAGTTACTATAATGAGCACAGTTCTCTGGTAGACCTGGGTTGGACATGTAGCTGATGCAATAAGTATAACTCAGTTGCTTTAAAAGCCACTGAGGTTTGAGGTTGTTCTTTACAGTAATATAATATAGTCCATCCCAGCTGAGAACTGCCCAATCTCTATTTCCCTTCCTCTTATGAGAGCACCTCAAATTTACATTGGAAAACTATCTCTCTGACTATCTCTCTCTGACTCTAATGTGCTTAAAATGTGTTGACTTCACTCTTCCGGCTCCAGGAGAAAACATGTCATCCAAGCCTAGACAATGAGCATAAGTCGTTTACCTTCAAAAACGCCCAAAATCTGACCACTTCTTTCCACCTCGACCACCCTGGTCCATACCAACATCATTTCAACACTGGGTGACTGCATTTGCCTCTTTTCTAGTTTCCCCTGTCTCTTCCAGTCAATTCCCAACAGAGTGATCAGAAGGATCATTATGAAACATCATTTATGTCATGTCACTCTTCTGCTCAAAACTCTCCTGAGACCAGCCATCTCACTCAGTAAAAATTAAAGTGCTTTCAGTGACAAGAAAGGTCCTGTCTGATTTGCCCACTCTTACTTCTGTCCTCTCCTCCTATTTCTTTCTCCTAACTCATTTTTCCCCCCTGGCCTCCTTGCTTTTCCACGAATATGCCAGGCTTGCTCCCACCTCAGGGCCTTTGTGTAATACTAGCCATCCCCTCTGCCGGAAGTACTGTTCCCCCATACCTGTATGACCCATCCCTTCATCTCTTTCAAACCTTTGTTCAAGCATCAACTTGCCAGTGAAGCCTCCTGTAACACTATATTGAAAATTGAAATCTGCAACTTCCCAATATTTTCTATCTTCCTTCATTCTCTTATTATTGACCATCACACCATCTAAAATGCTACATGTTTTAATTATTTATCTTAACCCACTTAATTAGAATAAAAACCCCATGAAAGTAGAAACTTTTCTGTTTTACTCACTACTATATTCCCAGAGTCAAGAATACTGTTTGGCACATAATAGCTTTCATAAGTAATTGTCAAATGAATGACTGAATTAATAAATAAACTAATTTTAGTTCCGTGGTCATAGTTATTGATTCAAGAGTGGGTATGTGCCCCAAACCACACCAAGACTTAATTTCAGAGGCTTTTGTGGGAATTACTAGAAATTCGTGGTAGACTGACAACTGGCAGTCTGCATGCCCACAATGTGTATGCCCTCCTAAAGAAGGATCCCCCTGCAAAAAAAGAAGAAGAATTCATGTCACTCCTTCTCTAATTCTTCCAAAATATTAAAGAGGAGGGGTCACGTCTAAACCCATCTTATAGTCCAGCATTATTCTCAGAGCAAAGTCAGATGAGGGCACTATAAGAAAACAAAATTACAGACCAATATCCCTGGTGAACATAGATGCAAAGATTCTCAATAAAATGCTAGTAAGCTTAATTCAACAGAACAAATTAAAAGAATTATACACTATGATTAAGTCGGATTATCCCCGGAAGGATGGTTCAACATATAAAATCAATAAGCATGATAGGCTATACTAACAGAATGAAGAATAAATAGATATGATGATCTTAATAGATGGAGAAAAAGCATTTGACAAAATCCAATATTCTTTCAAAATAAAAACTTGCAACATATTAAGTATAAAAAGAATGAACTTCAACACAACAAAGGTTCATGAGAAGCCATGGCTAATATCATACTCCATAATGAAGCTGAAAGCTTTTTCAGGAACAAGACAAAGTTGCCCATTCTTACCACTTCTAGTCAGCATACTACTAGAAATCCTAGCAGGGCAATTAGGCAAGAAAAAGAAATTAAAAGTATTCAAATCAGAAAAGAACTTAAATTGTCTCTGTTTGCAGATGACATAATTTTATGTAGAAAACACTAATAACTTCACACCAAAAAAATTGTTAGAACTAACAAACAAATGCAGTGAAATTTAAAAATACAAAAATCAATATACAAAATTCTATTGTATTTCTGTACACTAACAATGAACTACCAGAAAAAGAAATTAAGAAAAAAATTACATTTACAATTGCCTCAAAAAGAACAAAATACTTAAGAGACTGGAGAAAATGGCGGCGGAATAGGAGGGAGTGGGGTCCGCTTCCTCCTGCCCACTGGTGAGACATCTGGCCGATTTTCTGAGGAGCAGAGCGATCACCCAGCTGTATTCCAGAATATAAGAAAATTGGCGACCAAGATTACACACAATTGAAAGATCAGACGGTAGGGAGTCTGCTTCGGAACAAAGGGGTCCCTCGGGACCAGCAGGGAGCTGGGAGGACTGCAGCTTCATTCTTGGCAGCTGCCAGGTCTGTTGCAAGATACTTGGGAGGGAGCTGGATTGGGATGTGTGAGTGGCCAAAACAGGCACTCCGTGACTATAAGGAGAGGCTCTGTCCCCAGCAGTCCGGATGTCGGTGCGCACCTGGGGATCGGTCCGTGGTGGCTGGCGCTCCCAGCAAGAGGAATTGGAGATTGCACTAACCTGGAGACCTGAGGCCTGTAGCTGCCCACTCAGGAAGAACTGGGAACAGCTTGCGGCCCAGGGCTCCGGGGCTGGGGGCGCCCTGCAAAGCCAATCAGGGGAGGCTGGGGACTGTGCGCGACCAGGCATCCGAGCCAGTGGCTCAAAAGCGCCGAATCCAGGGACAAAAGGGGTCAGTGAACACAGGAACATGGAGCTCACGCCTGGAGGGCCCAGGACAAATAGCTAACAACCCACCCCTGCGATTAGAGACCTGCAGGGCCGACTGCCTCCGTGGGAGAAAAACAGAGGAGCCCCATCAAGCCCCATTGAGGGGAGCCACAATCTTCACAAACTCTTGACTCAGTGTGGAGGCCAGGCAGCCAAGAAGGGGTGCTGCGATTTCCTAGCAACTGCGCTGGAGTCAGGACGGCAGCTAAGAGTTCATCTCAGGAAGAGAGAAAAGGAAACCTGATATCTTCCCAGCCTGTGGCAGACAGGAGAACCAGAGGAGCAGGCCTGACCGGACACCTTTAAAGCCAGCCAACAGAAGTTGTTTTTTTTGTTTGTTTATTTATTTTGTTTTGGTTTTTGTTTGTTTGTTTTTCCCTACCCTTCTTCCTATCTGTCCTTCTTTATTTTTTAATTCCTTCTACCTTCCCTTCATTTAGTATTCCTAGTCTTCTCCTCTTTTTATTTCTTATTTTTTTTATTTTTTTTATTTTTTCTATTTTTTTTATTTTCTATTTTTCTTTTTCTTTTCTTCTTTTTCTCCCTTCCCTCTCTTCTTTATCCACAGGTGAGACATTAAAACCTGGAGTTGTGAAGAGAATAGAGTGGGACTCAGACAAGGGTCAGCCCAAAAAAACAGAGACAGTGACACAAAATTAACTTCACTGCTCCAGAGAACTTGACAGATCAATTTAAGAACCAGAGGCTAGCAAGAAGAGTCTCACAAACAATGGGAAGACAAAGAAACAATCCCCAAATGAAAGGAAAGGAGGAAGCTCCAGAAAGAATGATAAATGAAACAGAGGCAAGCCAACTATCAGATATTGAGTTCAAAGCATTTGTTATCAGGAAGCTCAAGAAGTTCGAGAAGCTCGATGAGCTCACAGAAAATTACCAGAAACTACAGGGAAACTATAATGAACTCACTGCAAACTATGTCAACATGAAAAAGGAAATAGAATCTATTCACAAGGGCCAACAGGAAATGAAGAATACAATATCTGAACTGAAGAACACAATAGAAGGAATCAAAAGCAGGCTCGATGAGGCAGAGGATCGGATCAGCGAGCTGGAGGACAAGGTAGAAAAAAACACCCAGAAAGATCAAGAACAGGAAAGGAGGCTCAGAAAGAATAAAGAGGTATTAAGGGAAATGCAGGACAACATGAAACATAATAATATTTGTATAACAGAGATACCAGAAGGAGAAGAAGAGGATCAAGGGATAGAAAACCTGTTTGAAAAAGTAAGATGGAAAACTTCCCTAATCTGATGAGAGAAAAAGCCACACAAATCCAGGAAATACAGAGAGTCCCAATCAAAAGGAACCCTAACAGGCCCACTTCAAGACACATCATCATTAAAATGGCAAAATTCCAAGACAAAGAGAAAATCTTAAAGGCAGTGAGGCAGAAACAGGAAGTAACATACAAGGGAGCCCCAATTAGGGTAGCAGCTGGCTTCTCAATGGAAACACTCCAAGCCAGAAGAGAATGGCAAGAAATATTCCACGTAATGAGAACCAGAGGCCTGCAACCAAGACTACTCTACCCAGCAAGGCTCTCAATCAAGATAGATGGCCAAATAAGGAGCTTCCCAGACAAAAGAAGTCTGAAAGAATACACCTCCACCAAACCAGCTCTGCAAGAGATGCTAAAGGGACTGATTTAAGGAGGGGAAGGGAAAGAGAGAGAGAGGAACACAGGTACAAAAAAAAAAAGGCAATGAATATGTACCTATCAATAATAACCTTAAATGTAAATGGATTAAATACTTCAATTAAAAGACATAGAATAGCAGAATGGATAAGAAAGCACGACCCACACATATGCTGCCTACAAGAGACCCACACCTCAGGACAAAAGACTTACACAGACTGAAAGTGAAGGGCTGGAAACAAGTTTTCCAAGCAAATGGACAAGAAAAAAGAGCTGGGGTAGCAATACTCATATCAGACAAAATAGACTTCAAAAAAAGGGCCATAAAGAGAGACCCAGAAGGACACTTTATAATACTCAAGGGAAGAATCCACCAAGAAGACATAAATATTGTAAATATATACGCACCCAACACAGGAGCACCCAAAAACATAAAGAAAATCTTGGAGGACTTCAAGAAAGACATTGATAGCAACACAATTAGAGCAGGGGACTTCAACACCCCACTGTCAAAAATGGACAGATCCTCCAAACAAAATATCAGCAAAGACATTGTGGCACTGAACAATGCCCTAGAAGAAATGGACTTAACTGATATATATAGGGCCCTTCACCCCAAAAAAGCTAAATACACATTCTTTTCAAATGCACATGGAACATTTTCAAAAATAGACCATATGATAGGACACAAAACAAGCCTCAACAAATTCAAGAAAATTGAAATCATACCAAATATTTTCTCCGGCCAAAAGGGACTGAAATTAGAAACCAACCCAAAGGAAGAAACCCCAAAACACTCAAAATCATGGAGACTGAATAGCATGCTATTAAACAATGAATGGGTCAAGGACGAGATCATGGAAGAAATCAAAAAGTTCCTTGACGCCCGGCTGGAGTAGCTTAGTGGATTGAGCGCGGGCTGGGAACCAGAGGGTCCCGGTTCGATTCCCAGTCGGGGCACATGCCTGGGTTGCAGGCCAGGTCCCCAGTGAGGGCCATGTGAGAGGCAACCATACATTGCTGTTTCTCTCCCTCTCTTTCTCCCTACCTTCTCTCTCTGAAAATAAATAAATAAAATCTTTAAAAAAAAAAAAAAGTTCCTTGAAACAAATGAAAATGAACTTACAACAACCCAAAACTTATGGGACACAGCGAAGGCAGTCCTGAGAGGGAAGTTCATAGCGATACAGACCTACCTAAAAAAAATAGAAACAGTTCACACAAACAACCTAACCCTACGCCTACAAGAACTCGAGGAACTACAACAAAGACAACCCAGAGCAAGTAGAAGAAAGGAAATAACCAAGATCAGATCAGAATTAAATGACATAGAGACTAAAAGGACAATTCTAAAGATCAATGAATCCAGGAGCTGGTTCTTTGAAAAGATAAACAAAATCGACAAGCCTTTAAGTAGGCTCATCAAGAAAAAAAGAGAGAGGACCCAAATAAACACAATCAGAAATGAAAGAGGAGAGATTACAACTGATACCACAGAAATACAAAGGATTGTAAGAAATTACTACAAAGAA
Organism: Micronycteris hirsuta; assembly: GCA_004026765.1. NCBI lineage: Eukaryota > Metazoa > Chordata > Mammalia > Chiroptera > Phyllostomidae > Micronycteris > Micronycteris hirsuta. The sequence goes on along the minus strand of PVJI01020843.1, from coordinate 2,940 downwards.
CTATATGCCAAGAAATTTGAAAACCTAGGTGAAATGGACAAATTTCTAGAAAAATATAATCTTCCAAAACTCAATGAAGAAGCAGTAGAAAGCCTGAACACACCAATAACAGCTGATGAAATAGAAGCAGTAATCAAAAAGCTTCTGACATACAAAAGCCTTGGACCAGACAGTTTCACAGGAGAATTTTACAAAGCATTTAAGGGAGAGCTAACCCCCATCCTCCATAGATTATTTCAAAAAATTCAAGAAGATGGAAGACTCCCAAACTCTTTTTATGAAGCCAGCATCATCCTAATCCCAAAACCAGATAAAGACACAACAAAGAAAGAAAACTTCAGGCCAATATCGCTGATGAACATAAACACCAAAATCCTCAACAAAATATTGGAAAACCACATCCAGCAATATGTTAAAAGATCATACACCAAAACAAGTGGGATTCATCCCAGGGATGCAAGGATGCTACAATATTCACAAATCAATAGGCATAAATCACCACATAAACAAAATGAAAGACAAAAATCACATGATCATATCAATAGATACAGAAAAAGTATTTGATAAGGTACAGCACCCATTTATGATCAAAACACTTAGCAAAGTGGGAATAGAGGGAGCATTCCTCAACATAATAAAGGCCATATATGAGAGACCTACAGCCAACATCATACTCAATGGGCAAAAACTTAGAGCTTTCCCATTAAGATCGGGAACAAGACAAGGATGCTTGCTTTCACCACTCCCATTCAGCATAGTACTGGAAGTCCTAGTCACAGCAATCAGACAAGAAAAAGAAATAAAAGGCATTCAAATTGGAAAGAAGGAAATAAAACTGTCATTGTTTGCAGATGACATATTGTGTACATAGAAAATCCTATAGACTCCACCAAAAAAACTACTCGACCTACTAAATGAATTTGGCAAAACAGCAGGATACAAGGTCAATACTCAGAAATCAAAGGCATTTTTGTACACCAACAACAAAATATCAGAAACAGAAATCAGGAAAAAATTCCCATTTGCTATAGCAACAAGAAAAATAAAGTGCTGCCCTGGCTGGTATAGCTCAGTGGATTGAGAGCGGGCTGCAAACCAAAGGGTGTCTGGTTCTGGTTCGATTCACAGTCAGGGCACATGCCTGGGTTGCAGGCCAGGTCCCAGTGAGAGGCAACCACACATTGATGTTTCTCTCCCTCTCTTTCTCCTTCCCTTCCCTTCTGTCTAAAAATAAATAAATAAAATCTTTAAAAAAAAAAAAAAAGAAAAGAAAAAGGAAGTGCCTAGGAATAAACCTAACCAAGGAGGTGAAAGACCAATACTCAGAAAACTATACAACACTGAAGAAAGAAATTAAGGAAGACACAAACAAATGGAAGCATGTACCATGCTCATAGATTGGAAGAATTAACATCATCAAAATGGCCATACTACCCAAAATGATTTATAGATTCAATGCAATCCCTATTAAAGTACCAATGACATATTTCACAGATATAGAAAAAACATTTCAGAAATTTATATGGAACCATAAGCAACCTCAAATAGCTGCAGCAATTTTGAGAAAGAAGAACAAAGCAGGAGGGATCACAATACCTGATATCAAACTGTATTACAAGACCACTGTAATCAAAACAGCCTGGTACTGGCATAAGAACAGGCTCATAGACAAATGGAACAGAACAGAGAGCCCAGAAATAAACCCAGATCTCTATGGTCAATTAATATTTGAAAAAGGAGGAAAAAGCATAAAATTGAGTGAAAACAGCCTCTTCAACAAATAGTGTTGGGAGATATGGACAGCTACATGCAAAAAAATGAAACTCGAGCACCAACTTACATCATACACAAAAATAAACTCAAGATGGATAAAATATTTAAATAAAATCCTAGAGGAAAACATCAGCAGGAAAATCTCAGACATTCCACGCAGCAACATCTTCACTGATAGGTATCCTAAAGCAAGGGACATAAGGGAAAGAATAAACAAATGGGACCTCATCAAATTAAAAAGCTTCTGCATGGCTAAAGAAAACAGCATTAAAATGAAAAGAAAGCCAACTGTATGGGAAAATATATTTTCCAGTGATACCTCAGACAAGGGTTTGATCTCCAAAATATATAAAGAACTCACACGACTCCACTCCAGGAAGACAAAAAACCCAATTAAAAAATGGGCAAAAGACTTGAACAGACACTTTTCCAAGGAGGACATACAAAGGGCCCAGAGACACATGAAAAGATGTTCAGCATCACTAGCCATCAGAGAGATGCAAATGAAAACCACAATGAGATACCACCTCACACCATTGAGAACGGCCATCATAAACAAATCAACAAACAAGTGTTGGAGAGGATGCAGAGGAAAGGGAATCCCACTGTTGGTGGGAATGCAGACTGGTGCAGCCACTGTGGAAAACAGTATGGAATTTCCTCAGAAAACTAAAAATGGAACTGCCTTTTGACCCAGCAATTCCACTGCTGGGATTATACCCTAAGAGCCCTGAAACACCAATCCAAAAGAACCTATGCACCCCAATGTTCATAGCAGCACAGTTTACAATAGCCAAGTGCTGTAAGTAACCTAAGTGCCCATCAGTAAATGAGTGGATCAAAAAACTATGGTATATTTACACAACAGAATTATACACAGCAGAGAGAAAGAAGGAGCTCCTACCCTTTGCAACAGCTTGGATGAAACTGGAGAGCATTATGCTAAGTGAAATAAGCCAGGCAGTGAGGGACAAATACCATATGACCTCACCTTTAACTGGAATATAATCAACAAAAGAAAAAAGCAAACAAAATATAACCAGAGGCATTGAAATTAAGAACAATCTAACAAGAGCCAGGAGGGAGGGGGGAGGGGACAGTGGAGGGAAGCATTTTCAGGAACTACTATAAAGGGCACATGGACAGAACTAAGGGGGAAGAGGGAGG
>PVJI01020842.1:0-28194 GCA_004026765.1 Micronycteris hirsuta | reverse complement strand
GAGGGAACTGTACCCTAGCACTCACCCTGTTGCAGTCACTTCACTTTCTCCCTGTGTGCCACTGGTGCCCTTCCAGCTGTTGCCCTGGTGCTGAATCCCAGAGGGGATGGGTCTCTGTAATTCCTAAGACCTTCGTACACCCTTTAAGAGGAGTCTCCTGGGAATCCTGTATTTTCTTCCATTGCTCCATTCCCCATGGGTTTTTACAGCTAAAAGTTATGGGGACTTATCTCCTGGTGCTGGAACCCTGGGCTATGTGGTCTGATCTGGGGCTGGGATCCCTCGCTCCTGAGGTATCCCTCCTGATTTTTAACTACCACACATGAATGTGGTACTACCCATTCCACCATCTCACCATGCCCCTCTGCATGTCTCCATGTCTCTGCCCCTCCTTCCCATCTGGATATATTTGGCTTCTTCAAATCTTTGGTTTTGGGACTTCCATATTGCTCAAGTGTCTGATGGATCTGGGTAATTGTTCTGTAGTCTAGTTGTAATTTTTGCTGCAGTCGTGTGAGGAGGCAAAGCGTGTTTACCTATGAGTCCATCTTGACCAAAAGTCTCCCTCTTTTTAATATAAGGAAATTCAGATGAAACCAGTTAAGTGACATTTGGGCTGACAGACAATAGGAGTGGGACCAAATTTAACAACATGTGTGAAGCACACATAGGGGTTTAGTTTATTCAGTTTAATATAAACCAACATGTAATGTTGATGCCAAAAATGTGAATGTGATCTTAAGTTACTCTATAAAAATTGTGGAAGGTCCTCTTCTGCTTGTCAACCATGGCTGGTATATTATATTTTTTTTTCTTTCAGTTGTCAAACCTAAGTAAAATGAGAAGAAATCAAACAGGATAGAAATATATTTGAAACCACAGCATTAGGAGCACAGTAAAAGGGAGTGGGATTGGCCAAGCCTACAAAGATATTTTTGCATGGACAGTGTGGCGGATCCTGTCCTGCAGAATCTGTATGCTGTGGCCGACTTGTAAATAATTCCACATATGAATCCTGTGGGGAGAAAACGCGGGGACTACACAACCTCACCCTGAGTCAGAGAAAGAGCCAGAGAGAAAGGGCCCAAGAGTGGGCCAGAGAGCGAGGGTCCAGGAGCGAGGGTCCAGGAGTGGGCCAGAGAGAGCGGGGGCCCAGGAGCGGGCTGGAGAGAGTGAGGGGGCCTGAGAGTGGTTTGGAATGCCTCGACCACTCTCTCCAGAGGAGAGAGCGTGCCAACCCCTGCCTTGACAGTCTTTTATTGTCTTTCTGGGCAAATTACATTGAGGGTGGTTTTCATTTACTATGCACAGGTGCTCATCAGGTGATAGACAACAAAGGAGAGCACATCAAAGGAGGATTTTTGCAAATGTAAAGGCAAAAAGGATTGGGCTGGTATTGAGGGGTTTATCACCGCCTTCGGAAGCCACTTTAGAGATACGCATCAGTGTTTGTTTCTTTTTTAACCCAGGGTGAGGGAGTTTCAACAAGTCTTATCTCTAGGAAAAATGTAGGCTGATTGACCCACAGGAAAACCTGTCCATGCACATGGGGCCTGCTTGCCGACCTGTATTTCAATGGGGTTTTTAAACAGTGAATGGCTGAGCTACATTTCCCACAATGCGTGGAATGGTTCCCTATAGGACAGAATTCCAAGTGTCATATAACAGAAGGACTGCCAGCCAAAGGAAAAGAAATAAGATTTATTTTATATTACCTAAATAGCAGAACTATATATAAATAGCAGATACACTATGGGAATCTATGAAACCTACTTAAGCTTAACCTGAAGAAGAACTTCCCGGTAATTAAATCTGTTATAAAAGGCAGTGAATTTCAGGGAGGTGATGTTTCCAAAAATAACAGAGTAGCAAAACACCAATTAATAAACTGAAAAAAACTGTCAAAATCAACTTTTTCAGAATTCTTGGATAGAGCCAAGAATTTACAACCATGAGGAGAAAACTTAATAAGGACAAAAGTAGCTACATTGTCATAAATGAGCACTATGGTATTTTAAGTTGCCTTCCAGCCATACTTCAACTTCAGATGGGTGGTGCCTACTGAGTTAGCACCCTACACTCCTGGTGCAAGTTGCTAGTGCCAAAGAATGCAATAAAACATTATTCTCAGAGAATTGTGGTTGCTGTCTTGGCCTGTCTGTTGGAAAGAACAGTGGTAGAGCTTGCTTTGTTTTATCTCATTCTATGCATTCTAAGGGCTGAGGCATCTTCCAAAGTGGCATTTGTTGAAAGTTTTTAAAGGCAAAAATATTGGCCACACAGAATAAGACTTAGGATCACAGTCACAAGAAGCATGAGAACAATCAAAAACCTAGGAAGAAAGAGGTTGGGAAAGGGCATATGTGGAGAATTAAGGGCTTTTAAAAGCTCCTCTGTATACTGGAAAATCGCAAAGTCATGCACATGCCCAGGGCTGCATGCATGTTCAGGAAATACCTGAAGAATTGTCATCTTTCACTTCTGGGTAACTTTATGCTCTAGGCATGAAGGATGTGAAGGCTAACTCAAAATTTTAAAATGACAAGGTAAATGTTAAAGGAGTACCCCCAAAAACATACCCAATCTGCAAAGACTGAAAGAATATATTTTCCTTTTTCTTTTACCTTCATTGTTTTCTTTCTTTTCTTTTTGGCTCCACATATTTAAAGAAACTGTCAAAACACTGACAACTAAGCCAATGAAACAAAGGCTTCAGTGGCAACAAATGGCAGGGAATACAAACTTTACGGAGGAATTTAGAAAGCCAAACACATATCTAGGCAGCAGGAACACTGAGAAAAGTCCTGAGAATGCCTTAAGCTTTCACCTCATGCTAATCCCTGGGCTCAGTGGAACATTCAACAGTTAGTGGAGAATTGCACCAGCGCAGAGCCAGCCTGTGAAAAATTAGATAAATGGCAGTTTTCTCTTTTATTTTGTAGTAGTTTTTGTTTGGTTATGTTTTCAGATCCTGGAAAATATGAAAATCTTTGTGAAAGTGTTAGCTGAACATGACTTAAAGTAAGAGACACTTCAGTGAGCACACCCAACAAGAAATAATTTTTGCAAAAATAGTTTTAAAAGGTCTCAAGAAAGAGTACTACAGCATTCATCATTCATTCTATTAATCAGTTAATCCATAAACAGCAAATCATGGAAATGGGAAGAATGTTATTATTATAGTTATCAAGTTATAATAATCAAATGTCCAATTTACACAAAATATCAAAAGATATACAAAAAAATTGAAAAAGATGGCTCATCCAAAGGAATGAGATAAGACACTTCCCTGATGAAGTCCAGCCATTGGACTTAGTTGAAAAAAATGTTTAAATAACTGTCTTAAATATGCTCAAAGAGCCATGGGGAAAAAAGTGGATGAAGAACTAAACAAGTCAGAAAAATGATATTTGAATACAATAAAAATATCAATGAAGAGATTAAAATTATATAAAGAACCAAACAGAAATTAGCAATCTGAAAAGTACAATAACTGAAATAAAAATTTCCCTAGAGAGGTTCTTTCTCATTTTAGCAGGCAGCAGAAAAAAATCCATAAACTGGAAGATAAATAAATTAAACTATCAAGTCGAAGGAGCAGAAAGAAAACAAAGGTTGAGGAAAAGTAAGCAAAGCATAGGGGATTTATGGCGCACCAACAAATGGGCCTATAATATTAATTATGAGTCCCAAAAAGAGAAGAGAGAAAATGGCAGAGTAATTAGGTCAATTAATGTGCCTGAAAACATTCCAAATTGGATGAAATACATGTATATACAAATCCAAAAAGTTCAATGAACTCCAAGTAGAATAAAGCCAAAGCCACAAACTGAATTATTAAAATCTAATGACTGAAAAACAAAGAGAATCTTGAAAGCAGCACAAAATAGCAAACTGTCATGTACAGGGAATCCTTGATATAATTATAAGCTGATTTCTCATCAGAAATATTAGTAGCCAGAAGGCAATGGGATGATATATTTAAAGTACTGAGAAACAAAAACAAAACATTTAAACTGAGAATTCTATATCTGGCAAAATTAAGACATTCCCAGAAAAGCAAAACTTAAGGGACTTAGTTATGACAAGACTTGTTCTACAAGAAATGCTAAAGGAATTAATTCAGGTTGAAATAAAAGAATGCTAGACAGTAATTCAATGCTACATAAAGATGTCTAGTAAAGGTAAGTAAATGAGCAAATACATAAGCAAGTATTATTAAATCTTGATCTGTAACTTAATTTTATTTTTGACAAGATTTAAAAGATAAATGCATAAAAATTAATTACAAATCAATGTTAATAAAACTGTAATTTATGATATCATTAACAGAAGTAAGAAGACAGGTTTTAAAACAATTATTTAATTGAAGTTTAAGTTGTTATCAATTGAAGTTAGACAGTTACAACTTTAGCATATGTAATCCTCATGGTAATCACAAAGACAGTAACCAGAGGTGGGGTAGGAGGGGATAATGGGGGGAAGGGAAGGGTTTTCAGGAACATATACAAAGGACGCATGGACAAAACCAAGGGGAAGTGGGATCAGGGGTGGGAGGTGGGGATAGCTGGGGTGGGAGGAGTGGTGGGGAGAAAATGGAGACAACTGTACTTGAACAACTATAAAAAAGAATATTATTTTAAAAAAGAATATATCTAAAAAATATAGACAAAGGAAATGAGAAAAAAATTTAAATGCATGAGCATGAAAATTCAACTAATCACAACAGAAGGTAGAAATTGAGGAAATAAGGGTCAAAAAACCTGAGACATAAAGAAAACAAATAGGAAACAGCAGACTTTTTAGTTATCAGTAATTACAATAAATATAAATGGACTATTCCATCCACTCAAAAGGAATAGATTAGCAAAGTGAAATTAGAAAAACATGATTCAACTATATGTTATCTTTAGAAAAATATGATTAAACTATATGTTGTCTACAAGAGACTCACTTTATTTTTTGAAGTTTTTATTTATTTTTAGAGAGAGGGGAAGGAAGGGAAAAAGAGGAGAAAAACATTGATGTGAGATAGAAACACAGATTGGTTAATTCTCACATGCACCCCTTCCTGGACCAAACCCACAACCTAGGCATGTGCCCTGACCAGGAATCGAACCGGCAAAATTTTGCTTTGCAGGATGATGTCCGAGCAACTAAGCCACTCCAGTCAGGGCACCCAAAGACTTACTTTAAATTTCAAGACACAAATAGGTTAAAAGAGAAAGTTAGAAATATATAGTCCATGTAAATAGTAAGCGCAAGAAGCCCTAGGATCTATACTAATACTATACAAAATGGACTTGAAGTAAAAAGTTGTCACAAGAGGCAAAGTACATTATATATTGATTAAAGGGTCAACTTACCAAAAATATATAACAATTACAAATATATATTACATCAAATATCAGAAACCCAAATTATATAAAGCACACACTGACAGAACTGAAGGTAGAAATAGCTATTCTAAAATAATAGTTAGGGACTTAATGCATTTATAATAATGGACAAAACAACTAGACAGATGATCATTAACAAAACAGAGGTCTTAACATCACAAACCACTCAAGCCTAACGAACACTGCACCCAACTAAAACGGAAAACAGGTTTTTTTCAAGTGAACATGAAACATTATCCAAGAATGTTCTGCCATAAAGGTTTTTATAATTTTTAAAATAATTGATTCATACAAAGTACTTTTTCTGACCCCAATGGAATGAAACTAGAAATCTTTAACAGAAGAAAACATTCTGAACAACAAATGGATTAAAGAAGAAATAAACAGGGTAATTTGAAATACTTTAAGTTGAATAAAAATGAAGTAACAAAATAACAAAAACTTCTGGAATGCAGGAAAACCAGTGCTGAGAGGAAATTTTGCAGCTGTCATTTCTACATAGAAAAAGAAGGAATGTTCAAGTGAGTAACTGAAGTTACACCTTAAAAAACTAGAAAAAGAAGAGCAAGCTAAAACCAAAATTATCAGCATAAAAAGTTAGTATGGAAATAAATGAAATGAATTCTAGAAAAAAGTAGACAGAAACAACAAAACTAACTTGGTTTTTTAAAAGCTGGGATTATACCCTAAGAGCCCTGAAACACCAATCCAAAAGAACCTATGCACTCCAGTGTTCACAGCAGCACAATTTACAATAGCCAAGTGCTGGAAGCAACGTAAGTGCCCATCAGCAAATGAGTGGATCAAGAAACTGGTACATTTACACAATGGAATTCTATGCAGCAGAGAGAAAGGAGCTCCTTCCCTTTATGGACAGCATGGATGGAACTGGAGAGCATTATGTCAAGCGAAATAAGTCAGGCGGTGAGGGACAAATACCATATGATCTCACCTTTAACTGGAACATAATCAACAAAAGAAAAAAGCAAACAATATATAACCAGAGACATTGAAATTAAAAACAATCTAACAATAGCCAGAGGGTAGGAGCGAGGGGACTATGGGGAGAAGGGTTTTCAGGAACTACTATAAAGGACACATAGACAAAACCAAGCAGGAGGGTGGAAGAAGGGGAGGGAGGTATGTTTGGATGGGGTGGGGGGGAGTGATGGTGAGAAAATGCAGACAACTGTAATTGAACAACAATAAAGTAATTTATGAAACAAAAAAAATCTCTGTTATAACTTAGAATTGTGTTTGGCCTTACAAAACAGACTTCCTCTAGCTCTTTAAAAAAAAAAAAAGACTGACAAACCTTTAGCTATATTGACCAAGAAAAAAACAGAGAAGACTCAAATTACTAAAATCAGAAATGACTGTAGGAACATTACTATACATCTTAAAGAAATAAAGGTTTATGAAAAATGCTATAAAATTATACACCATTATATTAAATAACATAAAAGAACAGACAAATCTCTTAAAACACAAAAAGTACAGGGGGGAGAAGAATAGGGGAAGGACCATCAAGGAACATGTATAAGGGACACACGGACAAAGCCAAAAGGGGGGTAGGTTTGAGGGTGGGAGGCGGGGATGAGTGGGGTAGGGGGCCAAGGTGAGGTGAAAATGGAGACAACTGTACTTGAACAACAATAAAAAACATTAAAAAGTACACATTTGACTTAAGAAGAAATAGTAAATGTAAACAAACATCTAATAAGAGATTGAGTCAGTAATCAAAAACCTTCAAACAAAGAAAGTTCAGGGACCAATGGCTTCACATGTAAACTCTACCAAAAATTTAAATAATTTACATTAATTCTTTCTTCTCAAATTCTTCCAAAAATAGAAGAGAAAGGAAGACTTCCTAACTCATTCTATGAGGACAACAATACTCTAATAAGAAAGCCAAATAAACATCAGAAGGAAAAAAAGACTTACAGAACAATAAAATTTATGAATATTAGTGAGTAGTTAATTAACAAAATACTATCAAACCAAATGCAGAATTACATCCAAATGACTGCAGCTCAACACCAAATGGGATTATTTCTCCCCAGAATGCTATGACGGTTTAAATACTAAATAAATCAATGCAATGAACCACAGTAATAAATCAATAATGGGGAAAAAACATGGCCATCTCAATTGTTGCAAAATAAGCATTTGATAAAATTCAAGACTTTGTCATTACAGAAACATGCAAGAGGAACAGTGGAAAAAATAAACAAATGGAACTACATCAAACTAGAAAGTTTTGTACAGCAAAAGAAACCATTAACAAAACAAAAATGGAACGTACTGAATGGTAGAATATATTTTTCAATGATATATCTGATAAGGGGTTAATTTTCCAAAAATATACAAAGAACTTAAGCAACTCAACACCAAGAAGACAAACACCCAATTAAGAAATGGACAGAGGACCTGAATAGACACTTCTGCAAATAGGACATCCAGAGGGCCCAGAGACATAAGAAAGGATGCTCAGCATCACTAGCCATCAGAGAGACACAAGTTAAAACCACAATGAGATACCACTTCACACCTGTTTGAGTGGCTATTATCAATAAATCAACAAACATCAAGTGCTGGCAAGGATGTGGAGAAAAGGGAACCTCTGTGCACTACTGATGGGAATGCACACTGGTGCAGCCACTGTGGAAAGCAGTATGGAGATAACCTCAAAAAGTTAAAAATGGAACTGCCTTATAACCCAACTGTTCCACTTTGGGGAATATACTAAAAAAACATGAAACAACAATTCAAAAGAACCTATGCACCCCAGTTTTCATAGAAGCATTATTTACAATAGGCAAGGTCTGGAAGCAGCCTAAGTGCCCATCAGTAGATGAGTGGATAAAAAAACTGATACAAAAAAACAAAACAAAACAAAAAAACTGTGATACATTTACACAATGGAATACTACTCGGTTGTAAAAAAGAAGTAAATCTTACTTTTTGCAACAGCATGAATGGACCTGGAGATTATTATGCTCAGTGAAATAACAACAATCAGAGAAAGACAAATCCCATAGAATCTCATTTATATGTGAAATGTAATGAACAAAGTCAACTAATGAACAAAATAGAAACAGAGGCATGGGTACACAGTACAGACTATCAGATGTCAGAGGAAAGGAGGATTGGGGGGCCAGATGAAAGAAGGTGAAAGGATTTAGCAAAAAAAAATATATATATACACACACACACACACACACACATACACACATGTACATACACACACACAGAGACACTGACAACAGTGTGGTGATAGCCAGAGGGAAAGAAGGGTAAGGGGGTAGGTGAAAGTGGGCAAAGGATGGGGGAAATTGTGACAGTAAGAGACTTTGCTTAGGGTTATGGGCGCACAGTGTAGTATACAGATGATTTTTATTGAGTTGTGCACCTGAAACCTGTTTGGCTTTGTGGACCAATGTAACCCTGGTAAATTCAATTAAAAATGAATAAATTTAAAAAAAAACATGCAAACATACATATAGAAGAAGACTTCCTCAACATGATAAAATAATTATTTGAAAACCCACAAGTAATATTATAGTCAATGGTAAAGACTGCAATCCCCCCAATCATAAACAAAATAAGGATGCCTGATTTCTTTACTTCAATTACACATATAATGAAACATCTAAACAGAGGCATTAGACAAGTAAAATAAATAATTCATCCAAATTCTAGAGGAAAAAGTAAAACTCTCTATTCAGTGAAGACAAGATTTAACATAAAGGAGTCTGAAAAATGCACAAAAAAGTATTAGCATTAATAAATGAATTAAGAAAAGTTGTGGGATACAAAATATATGCTCAAAAATCAGTTGTATTTTTATATATTAACAAGGAACTATCCAAAAATAAAATTAAGAAAATTATTTTTACATGCATATAAAAAAAGAATAAAATATTTAAGAATAAATGTAACCAAGGAGGTGTAAGATTTGTACACTGAAAAGTACAAAACATTGCTGGAAAAAATCAAAGAAGACACAAACAAATGGAAAACCTTCCATGCCTATGGATTAGAATGTTTAATTTTATTAAGATGTCAATACTACCCATAGTGATCTACAAATTTAATGTAATACCTATTAAAATCCCAATAATATTTGCAGATATAGAAAAACCCATCCTAAAATTTATATGGAAATTCAAGGGACCCTACATAGCCAGAACAATACTGAAAATAACAAAGTTGGAAGTCTAACACATCTTAATTTTAAAACTTACTAAAAAGCCACTGTAATTATTTTATTTTTAAAAAGATTTTATTTATTTATTTTTAGACAGAGGGGAAAGGAGGGAGAGAGGGAGAGAAACATCAATGTGTGGTTGCCTCTTGTGTGCCACCCACTGGGGATCTGGCCCACAACCCAGGCGTGTGCCCTGACTGGGAATCAAACTGGTGACCCTTTGGTTCGCAGGCCAGCACTCAATCCTCTGAGCCACAGCTGCCAGTTCACTGTGATTATTTTAAAAAGTGTGGTACTGGCACAAAAGGGTCCTATACAGACAAACATAATATAATAAAAAGGAGAAAAATAGATATTACTCATAAGGTGAAATAATTTCATGGGTTCCATGAACATTTAAAGGGGAAAAAATATTCTCTTCAACTCATGCTGTTGGGAAAACTGGATATCCAAATGCAAAAAGAAAAAAAATATTAGAACCTTACCTTACAACATATTAAAAAATTAACTCGAAATAGATAAAAGACTTTAACATAACATCTATAATATAAAACTCTTAGAAGAAAATTGTAAAAAAGCTTCATAACACTGAACATGGCAATGATTTATTGTATATAACAAAAACATATGAAACAAAAAACAAATAAATTGGACTTCAAAATTTAATAATTCTTTGTGCAACAAAGTACACTATCAACTAAGTGAAAAGGCAACCTATGGAATGGAAAAATTTGTAAATCATATGCCTGACAAGTAATTAATATCCAGACTATAGAAATAATACCTACAACTCAACGACAATAAAACAATCTGACAAAAATTAGACCACTAACTTACATCATATGCCAAAATAAACTCAATGTGGATAAAAGACCTACATATGTCATGACACCATAAAAGTCCTAGAAAAAAACATAGGCAGAAAAATTTCAGATATCCCACACAGCAATATTATCGCCAATATAACTCCTAGGGCAAGGGATATAAAGGAAAGAATAAACAAATGGGACAAATTAAAAAGCTTCTGCATGGCTAAAGAAAACATCAGCAAAATGAAAAGGGAACCAACCGTATGGGAAAACATATTTGCCAATGATACCTCGGACAAGGGTTTGATCTCCAATATTAAAAGAACTCACACGACTCCATACCAGGAAGACAAACAATCTGATTAAAAAATGCATATAGGACCTGAACAGACACTTCTCCAAGGAGGACATACAGAAGGTCCAGAGACATAAGAAAGGATGCTCAGCATCACTAACCATCAAAAAGATGCAAATTAAAACCACAATTAGATACCACTTCTCATTGGTCAGAATGGCCATCATTAACAAATCAGCAAACAAAAAATGCTGGCGAGTGTTAGAATGTACTGGGATCTCCTCCCACAGACACAAGAAAACTACAACTAAATATAGAGCAACCATCACTGAGAACAACCTGAAGACTAGCTGAACAGATTTTCTATAACTAATATTTTTAAAAGCCACATTAAGCCCGGCTGGTGTAGCTCGGTGGATTGAGCACGGGCTGGGAACCAAAAGGTCCTGGCTCAATTCCCAGTCAGGGCACATTCCTGGGTTGCAGGCCAGGTCCCCAGTGAGGGCCATGTGAGAGGCAACCATACATTGCTCTTTCTCCCTCCCTTCTCCTCTAAAAATAAATAAATAAAATCTTTTAAAAAAGCCACATTATGATGAGTAGTAAGGGCAAAGATATGATCCAATCACAATCCACACATCTGGTGTGGCAAGGACATCGTAATTAAAGTGGTCCTCCTCAGGACCAAGTGGACTGAGCCACACAACAGCCTTCCCAACCCGGGGTACCTGCAGTGGGAAGAGGAGCTTGTATAACATCAGACTTTGAAAATCAGCAAGGCTTACATCTGAGAGACTTGAAGGCTGTAGGAAAATGAGACTCCACCATTAAAGGGATCCCACACAAACTCACTAGCTCCAAAATCTAGTACAGATGAGCAGTTTGAAAAGTGCCTGGATCATAAGTTAAAAATTACGTTGAGTGACTAAGGTGAGTGCCAGAGGGGCAGGAATAAGTGGGAACTTAATCTGGAGATGGGTCTGCTGGCAAGTGCCATTGATTCTTTGTTCTTTTTATTTTACTTTTCTTCCACCTAGCTGGCCCAGCACAGGGGGGGTTCCACTTCTGATAATCTCCATCTACCTGGTTAATACTGTTTATCCTGTTCTAGTATTCCCCTGTGGTCCCACCCCACCCATTCTGCCTGCCCGGGTCAGAGACCCATCCAAGCAGCACCAACCCTAGCACACTTGGAGGTCAGGTTCATTTCACCTCAGAGCCCTTGCCATGTGGCTCCAACACTGGCATACATGTTGGCCAGCAATGATCCATCCAAGAACCCCTTCCAAGACAATCTAGACCTGGTGAGCATCCTTTGACAGCACTGAAGCCCTTCCCAAACATCTCCAGCATAAAACTTCCAGTGGGCAGCCTTGGCTATCTCTGAAATCTCTCCACAGCAGATCTTACTTCTGGGGGAGATCCCACACAGATCAGATCATTCAAAGCAGTCATGGTAGGTTCTTAGAGCCAGTGGCATAGGGGGCCAAGTCCGTGCACTAGTACAGCTGCAGCAATCACAGCGGAACTACAACAGCAGTGTGCAGACAACCCGCATGGAATATACCCCATATAGCACATTGCTATAGTGACCAGGGAGGACTGCACCACTTGGCCCCACAGGGCATCTTCTACATAAAGCCACTCTGAAGACCAGGAGACCTACTAATGTACTTCATACACAGAAACAAATACTGAGAGAAAAGAAAAATGAGGATACAGAGCAATGTGGTCCCAAAAAGAACAAAAAAAATCAAAATGAATATAAGTAATCTGCCAGAAAAAGAGTTCAAAATAATGATTACAATGATGCTCAATGAACTTGGGAGAATAGAAGAACTCAGTGAGTATACTTCAACAAAAATATACAGAATAAAGGAAAAGCAATCAAAGTCAAGGAACATGTATAAAGGACACATGGACAAAGCCAAAGGGGTAGGATTGAGGGTGGGAGATGGGGATGGCTGGGGTGAGGGGGAATAGTGGGGGGGGGAATGCAGACAATTGTATTTGAACAATAAAACAAACAAATAAGCAAACTTAACACATTAATGAAATTTTACAAAAACACACTAGAGACTTCTGGCCAAGATGGAGGCGTAGGTAGACACACTGTGCCTCCTCACACAACCAAAAGAGGAAAAACAACAATTTAAAAAACAAAAACAGCCAGATCTGACAGAAAACTGAACTGAGTGGAAGTCCGACAACCAAGGAGTTAAAGAAGACACGTTCATCCAGACCGGTAAGTGGGGCGGAGCTGGATGGAGAGCACTCCACAAGACACGGTTTGTGGAGCGCTACCGGCAATGCTCCAGCAGCCCGGAGAGGCCCGTGGTAGGCGCACTCGGGGCTGAGACTGGTGGACTGGGCGGTCCCTCATTCTCGCGCAGATAAACCGGGAGGAAAGGCTGGGGAGTGGAACAGACTGTGCAGCCCACCAAAGCAGGGAAATAAAGCCTCAAACCACCAACTGAATACACCTGTGGGGGTTGAGGCGGCAGTGGGAGGAACTCCCGGCCTCACAGGAGAGCTCGTTGGGGAGACCCACAGGGACTTGGAACTGTGCAGGCCCATCCACTCACCCCAGAGCCAGCAAAGAAGGACCCAACTTGCTTGTGGGTAGCTGGGGAAGTGCGGGGAACAGAGCAAGCGCCATTGTTCTCTCAGACCCCGCCCCCACAGACAGTGTCACAACACAATGACGTGGGTTACCCCGCCTTGGTGAACACCTAAGGCTCCACCCCTTAAAGTACAGGTGCACTGAGAAAAAAATGGCCCAAATGAAAGAACACATCAAAGTTCCAGAAAAAATACAACTAAGTAACGAAGAGATGGGCAACCTATCAGATGCACAGTTCAAAGCACTGGTAATCAGGATGCTCACAGGATTCGAAGAAATATTGTTGCAATTATTGGAACAAATGAAATATAATATAAAGGCAATGAGGGGAAATCTGCAGGGAACCAATAGGGATGAGAAAGAAACTGGGACTCAAATCAACAGAGTGGACCAGCAGAAAGGGGAGTGGTAGGGGGAGAGGGTGGGAATGGGGCACAGAACAAGTAGCATAAATGGGAGGTAGATAACAGACAGGGGGAGGATAAGAATAGTATAGGAAGTGCAGAAGCAGAAGGACTTATGTGTATGACCTATGGACAAAACGAAAGGGTGGGGAAAGGGGGGGTAAGGGGGTGGGAGGCACGAAGGGGGGGAAGAGTGGGGCAACTGTAACAGCATAATCAATAAAATATAGTTAAAAAAATGGCTAGAGGACATGAATAAACACTTCTCCATAGAGGACACACAGATGGCCAAATAGACATATGAAAAGAAGCTCAACATCACTAATCATCAAGGAAATGTATTTTAGAAACACAATGAGATATCACCTCACATCTGCCAGAATGGCTATTATCAATAAATCAACAAACAACATGTGTTGCTTTCCGGCCAAGGTTGAGGCATAGGTAGATACACTTTGCCTCCTCACACAAACAAAACAAGGACAACAACAAATTCAAAAGCAAAAAATAACCAGAACTGCCAGAAAATCAAACTGTATGGAAGTCCAACAACCAAGGAGTTAAAGAAGAAACATTCATCCAGACTAGTAGGATGGGGCAGAGACAGGCAGTGGGAGTGAAGATAACATGAGGCAAGGTGGCGACTGGAGGATGGGGGTGGGAGAGGAGGCAGCCGGTGGACCAGATGAGGTGGTGGCTCGCGGAGTGGGCAGTACCACATTTGCGTGTGGATAAACCAGGAGGAACAACTGGGGAGCGAGACAGACCACGCAACCCAGGGTTCCGGCATAAGGAAATAAAACCTCAAAACCTCTGACTGAAAAAACCTGTGGGGGTTGAGGCTGCAGGAGAAACCCCCAGCCTCACAGGAAAGTTCATTGGAAAGACACACATAGTCCTAGAATGTACACAAACCCAATCACCTGGGAATCATCACCACAAGGGCCAAATCTGCTTGTAGATAGCAGGGGAAGTGACTAAGAGCCACCTGAGAGCCAAGCAAGGTGCATTATTCCCTCTCTGACACCTCCCCCACATACAGCACCAGAACACAGCACTGTGGGTTGCCATGCCCTGGCAAATACCTAAGGTTCCACTCGTTACTACATAACAGGCATGCCAAGACAAAAAAATATGGCCCAAATGAAAGAACAGATCAAAGCTCCAGAAAAAAATACAACTACAAGATGAAGACATAGCCAACCTATCAGATGCAGAGTTCAAAACTGGCAATCAGCCCTGGCTGGTGTGGCTCAGTGGATTGAGCACTGGCCTGTGAACCAAGGGGTCGCTGGTTCGATTCCCAGTCAGGGCACATGCCTGGGTTGCAGGCTTGGTCCTCAGAAGTGGGTGCGCAAGAAGCAACCACACACTGTTTCACTCCCTCTCTTTCTCCTTCTATTTTCCTCTCTAAAAATTATAAAATAATAAATAAATTATTTTTTAAAAACACTGGTAATCAGGATGCTCACAGAAATGGTTCAGTATGGTCGCAAAATAGAAGAAGAAATGAAGGCTATGCAAAGTAAAATAAAGGAAAATGTACAGGGAACCAACACTGACGGGAAGGAAACCGGGACTCAGATCAATGGTTTGGACCAGAAGGAAGAAATAAACATTCAATCAAAACAGAATGAAGAAACAAGAATTCAAAAAATGAGGAGAGGCTTAGGAACCTCTGCGGCAACTTTAAACATTCCAACACCCAAATCATAGGGGTGCCAGAAGGGAAAGAGGAAGAGCAAGAAATTGAAAACTTATTTGAACAAATAATGAAGGAGAACTTCCCTAATCTGGCAAAGGAAATATACTTCCAGGAAGTTCAGGAAGCCCAGAGAGTACCAAAAAGGTCGGACCGAAGGAAGTACACACCAAGGCACATCATAATGACATTACCCAAGGTTAAAGACAAAGAGAGAATCTGAAAAGGAGCAAGAGAAAAGGAGACAGTTATCTACAAAAGAGTTCCCATAAGACTAGCAGATGATTTCTCCAAAGAAATCTTACAGGTGAGAAGAGGCTGGAAAGAAGTATTCCAAGTCATGAAAGGCAAGGACCTACATCCAAGATTATTCTATCCAGCAAAGCTGTCATTTAGGATGGAAGGGCAGATAAAGTGCTTCCCGGGTAAGGTCAAGTTAAAGGAGTTCATCATCACCAAGCCCTTACTATATGAAATATTAAAGGGACTTATCTAAGAAAAAGAAGATGATCAAAAACTATGAACAGTAAAATGACAACAAACTCACAACTATCAACAACTGAATCTAAAAAAACAAACCAACCAAAAATTGAACTAAGCAAACAACTAAAACAGATTCACAGAAATGGAGTTCATGTGGAGGGTTATCAGTGGGGAAGGGGAGAGGAGAGAATGGGGAAAAAGGTACAGGGAATAAGGAGTATAATTGGTAGGTAGAAAATAGACAGGAGGAGGTTAAAAAAAGTATGGGAAATGGGGAAGCCAAAGAACTTATATGTATGACCATGGACATGAACTAAGAGGGGGGGGGAATGCTGGTAGGAGGCGGGTGCAGGGTGGAGGGGAATAAAGGGGAGAAAAAAATGGGAAAACTGTAATAGCATAATCAATAAAATATATTTTAAAAAATATGTGTTGTTGGGGATGTGGAGAAAATGAAACCTCATGCACTGTTGGTATGTGATTATAAATTGGAGCAGCCACTATATAAAACAGTATGGAGATTACTCAAAAAATTAACAGTAAAACTACTATATGACCCAGCAATTCTAGTTCTGGGCATTTATCTGAAGAAATCCAAAACACTAATTTGGAATGATATATGTATCCCTGCGTTCATTGCAGCATTATTATTGTACAATAGCCACGGTATGGATGAAACCAAAGTGGCCACAGATAGGTGAATGAACAAAGAAAATGTGGTATTTTATACATAATGGAATATTACTCAGTCATGAAAGAAAATGAAATCTTGCCATTTGTAACAACATAGATGGACCTAGAGGATATTATGCTAAGTGAAATGAATCAGACAGAAAATTACCAAACAATTTCACTTACATGTGAATCTAAAAAATAATATAAACAAACAAAATATAAACATATGTATAGACACAGAGAACAAACTGGTGGTTGCCAAATGGGACTGCGGCTGGGGATGGGTGAAAAACTTAGAAGGTATTAAGAAATACAAATTGCCAGTTTATAAAAATAATCACAGGATATAAAGTACAGGATAGGGAAGTCAATAATTATAACGCTGTTATAATTATGTATGGTATCTGATGGGCACCAGAATTATCAGGTGATCATTTTGTAAGGTATATAAACATGTAATCACTATGTTGTACACCAGAAACTAATACAATATTGTCTGTTAACAGTAAATTTTAAAAAAGATGGTTTGGCAGTGGGCTGGCTGGAAGGCACATGAGGAGTGGAGGTAAAGGAGAGAAATTAAGAAGAAAAACCCTCATGAAATGACACATTTAAAAGTACATTGATTACATATAGAAAAGAGAGAAAAGGGAGAGACTGAGGGAAATATCTATGTGAGAGAGAAACATCAATTGGTTGCCTCCCATATGCACCCCAGCCGGGACCAGACCCTCAACCTAGGGAGCAGGACAAGTTAGGAATGGGATCGTGAAAGAAAATCTATCAAGCCAAATAACTTGGTGCACTGTAAGGGTGAATTACATCATCTCTGGAAAAAAGAGCCAAAGCTAAGGGAGATCATGGGGCATAATGGAACAGCTATGACCAATGCAGGTTGCATCGTGGAGAAGGGCACACACGTGATTCATTTTCTTAAGCCTGAAGTCTGAGTTTTTACCTAAGGACCCGGGAATGTCATGAGGTATTTTTAAAGCACCATTGATAAACTGATGCTCAAAATGCAGTTGCTTCATCTTGTTACTATTGTCAGATACCACCGTGGACATTCATCTAGAAAAGGCAATGCATCTATCTAGTGTGAAAGCCACTTCTGTACGTTAGTGCCCGAATTGTAAATGTCAAACACATATTTAGAGCACCATAGAGTTTTCTGACACCTATTTAAAAGTACACAAGTGTCTGCATTTTCTCTCCTTCCCTCCCCCCATCTCATCCAAACCCACCTCTCTCCCTTGCTTCCACCCTCCCCCTTGGTTTTGTCCATGTGTCCTTTGTAGTAGTTCCTGAAAACCCTTCTGCCCACAATCCCCTCCCCTCTGGCTATTGTTAGATTGTTCTTAATTTCAATGTCTCTGGTTATATTTTGCTTGCTTTTTTCTTTTGTTGCTTATGTACAGCAAAGGTAACCTTAAGCCAGAGCCAGTCAAACCATATTCTTGCCTCACTTCCATGTCTTCTCTATAAAACCTTTTCCCTGAGCTCCTGCTGGTGGAGCATTCTTAAGTTTTGGCTTGGCACTGCCCAATTTAAATCAATGTTTGTTCAAATAAACCCTTCAAAATAAAAAGAATTACCTTTAAAAATAATAAATAAATAAAAGTACATGAGTGGTAACTGTTCTAGAAAAAGAACCAATTATATAAACATAACAAGTATTTAAAGTAGAAAAAATTGTTTTAATGAAATGTACACCTAAAAGAACTGAAGAAATGTTGCAATTTGCTTGGTGTTTTAGATTGTTGGTGGGGTCCAACTTGGATTTTGACTTCCCAATGGCTTGGGTCATGGATGAAATGGGGAGAAAAACCAAGGCTTCATGGAAGATCTTTACCAGGAACTCAAAGAAAGCCCGCACAGCATATTCTGTCATGGCAAGACTGATATGAAACACTACTCGTGTCATGCAGTTGGGAATTAGAGAAGGGACTGAGTCTTAGCCACAGTGTCCTTGGTGTGAGAGACTGTTAGAAAGAATAGGGACAAATACCATATGATCTCACCTTTAATTGGAACCTAATCAACAAAACAAGTAAAATATAACCAGAGACATTGAAATTAAGAACAATCTGACAGTAACCAGAGGGGAGGTGGGAGGGGATAATGGGGGCAAGGGGGGATGGGTTTAAGGGTTTTCAGAACAATTATAAAGGACACATGGACAAAACCAAGGGGGGTTGGAATCAGGGGAGGGAAGTGGTGATGGCTGGTAGGGGGGAGGGGGAGAGGGGGAGGGGGAGGTGTAAATGTAGACAACTGTAATTGAACAACAATAACATTTAAAAAAGAATAGGAATGACATCCTTTAGCATCATGATTTTGTTTGTAGCTTAGATCATTCTCTCATCAACCTTTTGGTTGAGCTCCATGTCTACATGATTATGTGAAATGATTAGGAAACAGGTCAGGTGTTGATCAATTCTTATGGAAAACTGGGCATTTATTCTGATCAAGTATATGGAACATAAAAGTCAACATGAACCAGATTCTTCTCTTTGTATTCTTTCACCTCCAGAGTCTCAGAGGAAACTTAGAGATTTCAAAAAGCTCCCTAATCCTAGGAAAGATAAGGAGGTTCCAGAAAGGAATAAGAACTGGCCATTTAGCATTGTGAACTTATCAACACCACCAAATAGAGAAACAAATGGGGAAGGTCAAGAAAACTGAGTTTTGGACCTTGGAACAACATTTTAAAACAAAGATCTTCTGCCAAAGATTCTTTGATTTCCACTCCCTTTAAAATTTTAATAAAAATACCATGAAATTCAACAAAATACATTCATTTTCAACATACAAAGCATGCTAGGCTTTTGGTTGTAATTAAAAGCATGCTATTCCCAGGCAGCAGAAGACACTGAGGTTTGTGAAAATTTGCTTTGTCACAAAAGGTGTAACAGCATTTTAGTACACACTGCTCCAGTTTCTAAATGCATAAAGGCAATAAAGGTTAAAACTTAGAAAGAAAGATTATGACACAGAATTTGTTTGATAATTAGTTCCTTCAGGCGATGGAGTGTCATGATACCCAAGTTCATTTTGGAACAAGATCAAACCTTTCCTCACTGTTGAGTGTAAGCATTAATTTAAAAAAAAAAAGAAACAGTAAATAAAAAATAAATTTGAAATATTTTTTAAAATAAAGGGTACAAAAAACATTAATGATAAAAAGAAGTAAATCTTTTTCTTTGAAAAATTTGTATAATAAATATATATATACCTTTTTGTCAATCTAAAAATGCCATAATAACAAAATGGGATATATAATAATCACGTATAATAAATTATGAGGTCTGTCCAGAAGGTATCCAGCCATCTAATATGAAAAATAGAGACACTTATTGAAGAAGATAAAGATACAAGAAACATTGTACATAGGACAATGACCCCTCAGTCCCCTTCAAAGTAAGCACCTTGGTCCCTCATACAGTTTTCCCAGTTGCCATCAGCTGCCCTGTCATATTTTCCTGAATCTCATCAAAGGTTTGAAATCTCTTCCCTTTCAAAGGTGATCTTTCATTTTGGGAAAATCCAGAAGTCGCAGGGTGCCAGATCTGGGCTGTATGGGGGCTGAGTCACGTGGGTGATTTGGGCCAAAAATCTCTGAACAAGACATGATGCGTGAATGGGCATATTGTTGTGATGAAGCTGCCAATCACCAGTGGCCACCATGGGCATAGCTGTGGCCTTCTGAATCATCTGATTAGTTTCCATGGAGGAATGTTCAAGATTCACACAACATTTGATAAAGATTCGTTGCTCTACTCCCTCAGTCATTTTGAATGCAACAGCCACACAGTAAACATGCTTATTCAACAGCGTCTATAGCTCCCACTGACTAGTACAGTGAACTTGTCATTGTTCACACATGCGCATTCCAATCCACCCGCCTTGGCTGCCAGGTTACATCAATGTCACGCAAACTCTCCTCATTATGTTAACAATAGCTGGACTTTTTCTGGACAGACCTTGTAACATACATTTTTTAAAAATATACACACACATATACACATACACACAGGGTGGGGCAAAGTAGGTTTACAGTTTGTTCCTATGAAAAATAATACAATAACTAGTACATAATACAAGAATAAACTGTTCTGCATACTCACAACTATAAACCTACTTTTGCCCCACCATATACTCTGCCATCATATCTTACACATTTCACTCTTGAGTTTCAGCTTCCTTCCACCACTTTAACCACCACTGTGGAAACACAGAAGGTAGGAAAATATTATCAAGAGAAACAGGTGGTCATGGTAGCCCTGTAACCTTAAACCCCAAACCAGAGTCCTTTGACCTCAGGCATCCCCTCCTATTTCCTCTTCCCAAGCTCTTAGCCAGAGGTGGCAAACACAAGGCCCGAGGTCCGAATCTGGCCCTCCACCTTGTTTTATCCAGCCGGGCACCTTGTAGCTCCTTTCCCTTAGTTAAGAAGTAGTTATATTTATACAGTCCTAAAGTTACATTTGGCCCTTTCAATGCAACCTTGAGGCTGATATGGCCCCAGGTGAAAATGAGTTTGACACCCCTGCTCTTAGCACTCTGCGACATTCAGTTTAAGATTGTGTAGCCTTCAGTGGATTGAGCGCGGGCTGTGAACCAAAGGGTTGCCAGTTTGATTCCCAGTCAGGGCACATGCCTGGGTTGCAGGCCAGATCCCCAGTGGGGGCCACATGAGAGGCAACCACACACTGATGTTTCTGTCCCTCTCCTTCTGCCTCCCTTCCCTTCTGTCTAAAAATAAATAATAAAATCTTTTAACAAAAAAAGACCTTGTAGTTTGAGTTTTCCTGTCTGTAGCATCAAGAAATAAAGTGAATACTGAATTTAGCTAGATTTTACATCAACAAAGGTGTGTGATCTACTTCTGAGTTGCTGTTTATTAAACTAGGAAATAGAAGATAGAAGTCTTTAACATGACTTTATTCTGGAACAACTTTAATCTCAGACCATGCAACTTCAGTTAGAAGTAGCAAAGTCTATGGGAAAATTATTAGCTTTGGAAGGAAGTTTTGAAAGTCTTCTAATTCAAAGTTCTACTTGATGGGTAAAACCAATATTAAACATTTATGCCCAATGTGCTTCTGTTTAAACAGTTCCAGTGAAGAGGGTTAGAGTCAATTAATTGCTAGAAAGTTTCTAACAGTAAGCCAAAATTCTGACTTCTTGTAAAATCTGAATCAATCTACCCTCTCGAGCTACTCAGGTAAACATTACCCTTCTTCTATCTACAAGGCCTTTAATTATTTGAAGAAAATATCCACAAACCCCAGTATTTAGACTAAAGCATTCTTTTTTCTTAATTCTCTAATTAATCTGGCTATGGGTGTAGCAACTTTTTTTTTATTGTTGTTCAAGTAACCTTTTCATAATTTTGTGTATATTTGTAAATGAGTCACCATTTGGTCAATTCCCAGGTTTCTTGTATCCGTATTGATTGTGGCACTCTGATCTCCTAAGATAAATTATTAAGTACAAAATAAAACTATATGAAGAATTTCCTTGTTCTGGACACCACGCCTCTATTAATGGAAGCAAAGATTTCATTACATGTGTGCATTATAAACTATATGGTTGGTTCATGTAAAAGTTAGAATAAATTGAAACAACTTGATCTTCTTTATGTATGCTATTTTTAAGCCACATAACCACTTACCTTTGGTTACTGAAGTTTTGAAACAAGTATGGGACTTCATATTTGATCTTATTCAATTTAATCCTGCTAGATTTGGCTATTTTTTTTCTTTAGCCTAGTAAAGACATTGGATCTTGCTAGTGATATCCAGTGCATTTACTCTACCTTCTAATACTATACTATTTGCAATGGGATAGGCAAGGTATTTTATGTTTTCATGCTAGTCATTGAAAAATAACTAACTTGGATGGGATAGAACTGACACAACATTGAACACTGTCAATTCAAATTACTAATCCATTTACTGTCCTGTCATTATCATCTAGCTCATATTACTCCATTTTATTCTCAAGGACATTTTGAGAAGCTGCCAAATGCTGTGGTGAGGTTCACAATATTTATTGCCTTCTGAGGTCTCTGGGAGGCAGCTCAACAGACAGGCATCCCCCAGAGCAGCTGAAGCACAAGTGGCCCTTGTGATTGCCAATTTGGAGACATACCATATGTATTAGGCCACTGTGAACAGATGCATTGAAGGGCAGTTTCAAATATTAACCACAACCAAAAAGTCAGAAAGGCAAAGCCCAAACTGCAGTTATTGATTGTAAAAGAATTGATTCTATCATGCATTTTTATGCAACCTGTTTCAGGGTAAACAGCAGCAATGATGTATTTGTTTAACAAAAGCTAATGTGTCGCCTCAACACCCAGGATGCCAGCTCATATATACTTTATTATTAAACTTCTATGATAGACTAGTATCATTTAATAGCCTTAAGGGGAAGCAGAATAGTGAACTGTACATGCACACTCTGGAATGTCAGAACTTCAAATTTTGACTCTTGCTTAATATCAGTGTAACCCTGCAAAATTACTAAATCCCTTTTAGCTTATTTCCTTATATGCAAACTGGGGAAGACAACAATAGTACTATTTTACAAGTTTACTTGTTATGAAAATTGAACATAACCATGAATACATTAGCTATCATTGTCATCCCAATCTAACACAAACAATCCTATGAAATCCATGTTAGGGCTGAGTAATCATCATTTACTTTCTTTCATGCTCATCAACAATTCTTTTAATAATGAATTACAGGATCTTTCTTGAAATTACCTTAAATTTGCTAATCTAAACATTGGGCCAAGAAATTCTGAAGCTGGATTTTGAAAGCACTGTCTTAGGTAACTCAAATCAGCAATCAGATGCCTCAATAGACTTCCATTTGATAAATAATGTTGCCCATATATGTCAGGGCAATTAACCCCTTGTCTGAGGGTGGTTAACCCAAACTTTTAAGTTTGTTGGTGTAGAGCAGCTTTTGCCAGAGAGTTTTCACCTATCATTAAAGTATCTAAATCCTAGGTAAGCATGTACACCATCTGAAGAAGTTGCTTTTGGAGATGGCGCCTGTCTGATGTCTTCCAAATCATGTTTCTCCTTTCTATTTTTAAAAAATTGCTCTCCCTCTAGGTGTCCTAACAGACTTCTGGGAAAATCATAGCATTAGAATAGGTCCCCAATTCTTCCCTTTCTCCCACAAACCAACAGAAATGATCACAGGGAAACAAAAAATGAGCAACACCTATACAAACAATGAGGGCGTCAGAGCCCTCAAGGAATTCAGTAAAACATGATGCTGATGGGGTCGTACTGAAGCATATCACCAATCTGAAGTACTGTGCTATACTGACAAATCAAGAAAACCCTGGCAGTAAACCTCTAGTTTAAAAAAAGCAAGGACTGTGTCTGTTGTTTTGTTTTGCATAATCCCTTCACCTTTTTCACCCAGCTCCCCAGGCCCCTCCCCTCTAACAGCTGTCACTCTGTTCTCTGTACCTATGAGTCTGTTTCTATTTTGTTCATTAGATTCCACGTGTAAGTGAAATCATATTGTATTTGTCTTTCTCTGATTGGCTTATTTCATTCAGCATAATACTTTCCAGAAATAAATGTCATGTTTGTCAAAGATATCATATATACATATGGACTGAAGGTAGGATCTATCAGTGAAAAAGACTGGGATGAGAACATCTCACAAGTTGAGGGAAGCCTGAGTAACTTCCATTTTATTTAAGCTTCCAAGTTATTTTTAAATAAAGAATGTCAAACTAGGAATATCAAAATTGCCACAAAGTTTAAAGATTTTACATTTATTGCCCTGGCTGGTGTGGCTCAGTGGATTGAGCACCAGCCTGCGAACCAGAGTGTCACCGGTTCAATTCCCAGTGAGGGCACATGCCTGGGTTGCAGGCCAGGTCCTCAGTTGGGGGTGTGCAAGAGACAACCACACATTGATGTTTCTCTACCTCTCTTCCTCTCTCTCCATAAAGAAATAAAAAATAAAACCTTTAAAAAATTTTACATTTATTAAGTTAAGCTGTATGATGACCATTTTCTGTCAAGTCAGTCTGGCTCTGTGACTGGAGTAATCAATTTAATTATCCTCATTTGAGGATAATGTCAGAATTCTAAATTTGAGTCCCTTAGTGAATATGAGACACAGGCCAGATGGCTCTCCTGACACCTTAAACCCAATCTCTGAGCAAGGCCCTGACTAGAATTACTCCATTTGCTGCTATTTTGACACTTCAGATCAACAGAATTTAGAGCAGGCTGATCACTCTGAGAGTCAGTGTATCTGATGGTAGTTTTGCAATAAACTTGGTGGTCACCACCTGGTATGAATCCTCTTTAAAGAGCCAGGAGGGCTTGTTTCAATGTTGTCTATCCAATCCCCCCACCACCACACACTCACACAAGTGGTGAGAGTATATACAACATAACTGGAGTAGAGGCCAAAAGAGCAAATGAGAAAAGCTATCTTAAGGTGAACTACTGGAGTTGCCCCTCCCCACTACTTCCCTCCCCATTACTTCATCCCCACTACTCTAGCTCCCTCCCCACTACTTCATCCTGCTGGATCACAGTGTCAGGAGTATAAACTTACACCCTCCAGCAGTACAGTATAAGCTTAGGGAGGGGATGACAACCAAGTAAACAGTGAAAGCATGTAAGAATTGCCCCACTTTGACTTGGGGGAATGGGATGGCAGGTCAGAATATACCCTTCTTGATTCAATGTTGAATAGATGAATTATAAAAACAAACTAAAAAGAAAAAAACAATACAGTTAATAAAGCCTTGAATCTCTTCAGGGACAAAATAAAATGTATCAAAAAATAGATAAGCAATTTGGCAAGAGTAATTAAGCAATTCTGTGTTCCTTGAATGTTTGAAAGAAATTTACCTGCTAAACTGTCTGAGCCAGGCCTCAGACAACATCCAGTATTTCCTGTGGTTGCTGATTTATTTCTCTTTTCTATGCCACTGGCTTATTCCAGTATATATTTCCCTATGAAATCATCCATGTCATTCATTAAAATTACTATTTATGGCAGACTTTGTCTTTATAATTATCTCAAACACCCAGCATCATATAGCAGTGACATAATAAATCACATTTCCTAACATGGTTTTCTGAAGAACACTTGAGAAGCCAAATGTTATTAGGTGTATTTAAAAGAAAAAAAAAGTGGTTCTTTACTCAAATAAAGTTTTAGAAGTGCTGAATTAAAGTCAAATAGTTTTTAGTCTTTAAACTGAGTATGTTTCTTTTTAAAAATACTAGTCAATATGTACTGCACTACGACTCTTCAAGAGGGGCTATAATATACTGCATTTTGCAAACTTATTTGACAATCTCCCAGAGGAATATTTTTTCAAAAATGATATTTAGAATTGTTGTAACATAGTTTGGTCCAAATAAAGACAAGATTGCCATTTTTATTATTTAGACTGTTCTAGAAGTGTTTAACCCCTGCAGTCAGAAACTGTATTATAAATTTTGAAAAGAAGCACATATTATTAAACTTATTTATATGATTGCTTATCAGGAAAAACTCAAAAACATCAAATGAATATCTCTAAAATAAAGTTCAGTAAATTACCAATTTAAAATCATTCTATGAATGTACATACTTACCCTATATAGCAGAAATTACCACACACGTAACAGAGTAAGAGGTCCCATTTGCAGTATTTTTTTCCTGTATGTGTATATTACCTAGGAATACATTTATCATAAATTGTATAGGACTTTAATAAATGAAACTCTCTTAAAGGATGTAAAAAGCTTTTTTAAAATGAGGCATTATCTCCTGGCTGGTGTGGCTCAGTGGATTGAATGCCAGCCTGCAAACCAAAGGGTCCTGGGTTGAATTCCAGTCAGGGTACATGCCTGAGTTGTGGACCAGATCCCCAGTAGGGGGCATGCGAGAGGCATCCACACATTGATGTTTCTTTCCCTCTGTTCCCCTCGGTCTAAAATAAATAAATAAAACATTTAAATTTTCTTTTCAAAAATAAAAGAAGCATTATGTCATATTTCTGGAAAGCATTGCAATTCTGTAGTTCTATCATATCAATTTAAGACAGTCTCAACCAAATTCCCAATTTACTTTTGGGAGAAGCCAATTAACTATAAAGTTCACCTAGTAAAATAAACATGTCAGAATCATCAGAATAATGTGAAAAATAAAAATAAAAAAGATCAATAGGAGGATTTGTTATGAAGTAACTAACAGCTATGAAGTCATACTTCTGACTCAGTAACTGGTATACTGAGGCTACAATGTTTAGTGGTACTAAAGAGAATTAAAAATGCAAAGTGTGTGTGTGTGTGTGTGTGTGTGTGAGACATTTCAAATGAGGGGTGCACAAGTGATAAATACTGGCTACCAACTGACTAACCTTTTGGGGGAGAAAAAATTAGAATTCTAAATCTATACATCAAAATAATTGCAGAAGAGCAAAGGAATATTCTTTTAGCAAAACAATTAAAATTAGAGAAATATACAATAAGATTTATATAATCTTGGGGTAGAGCAATCCTTCTAAACATTATCCTAGTGCTAGAAGGCAAAAAGGAAAACATTTATCCAATTTTTATTATTTTTTATTTTTTTTTAGTCATTTTAATGCATTTTTCCCTGTGCATAAGAGAAACAACTGATAGAGTCAAAAGATACAGTTTCCTTTACACATAGCAGGTAAAAGTAATGCAAACATCACATGACACTTTCAGTGAAAGTTACATTTCCAATTACAAATCAAAATGTGTATTATAAGGGTTTCTTTATGAGAGAAGCTGAGAAGGAAATCTTAGGTAAAAAGCACTTTCCTGGCATTACTACACTGATCCTTCAGGCTGCACAAAGATTAAGGTCATATACAGTCAATCGGCAAATGTTGACACAATTTCACACAGTAAGTTTTCTATACAATTAAATGTATACTTAGAAATACCAGGATAAACATTTCTACTATATTTAACTGAACTTGTCTAGCCAACATTTTCACTGAGTTGATCAAAGATGCTGTAAGATTCTACAAAATTGTTACATACCTAGCTAGCTCCAGAAATATTTCTTATATTCTTTCTCATTTTGATTACACATATTCTGCTCAGAATTCTGTTGTAATATTTCTAGATGTACAGTTCCAATTGTGCTTACTGTACTGTATACAAATATAGCAAAAACATCAACGAATGATATAAATCTTACAGCATTTTGCTAGCAAAAATACATGCCAAAGTCACGATAAGCAATATTGTACCACAAATTAGAGCGCTTCAAATAATTTGCTTCTGGTTTTAATATTTCCATTCTACATTAAATTACTATCATAGGCTAATGTTTAAAATGCAAACAAATTGGACATTTGTAGAAGAAAACTTGTTCACCCAACTGTGAAGTTTGATACCTGTTTCCAAAAACCACAATAAATGCAGAATAAAGAGAAGTGTTTGCATGCAACACTTTTCAGTAAAACAGTATTGATTCCCACCATTCAAAACAGACAAGGAAGAAAATGGAAGTGGAGAGGGAGAAAGTGAGAGAGGAAGGGAGAGAGGGAGGGAGGGAGGGAGGGAG
>PVJI01020841.1:8646-28270 GCA_004026765.1 Micronycteris hirsuta | reverse complement strand
AAAAAAAAAACAAAAAGATCAAGAACAAGAAAAGAGACTCAGAAAGAAAGAGGTATTAAGGGAAATGCAGGACAACATGAAGCATAATAATATTCGTACAATAGGAATACCAGAAGGAGAAGAAGAAGAGCAAGGGATAGAAAACCTGTTTGAAAAAGTAATGATGGAAAACTTCCCTAATCTGATGAGAGAAAAAGCCACACAAATCCAGGAAATACAGAGAGTCCCAATCAAAATGAACCCAAACAGGCCCACATCAAGAAACATCATCATTAAAATGGCAAAATTCCAAGACCAAGAGAGAATTTTAAAGGCAGCGAGGCAGAAACAGGAAGTAACATACAAGGGAACTCGATAAGGGTAGCAGCTTACGTCTCAATGAAAACACTCCAAGCCAGAAGAGAATGGCAAGAAATATTCCAAGTAATGAGAACCAGAGGCCTGCAACAAAGGCTACTGTACCCAGCAAGGCTCTCAATCAAGATAGATGGTCAAATAAGGAGATTCCCAGACCAAAGAAGTCTAAAAGAATACATCTCCACCAAACGAGCTCTGCAAGAGATGCGAAAGGGACTGCTTTAAGGAAAGGAGGAAAAGAGAGAGAGAACACAGGTACAAAAAAAATGGCAATGAATAAGTACCTATCAATAATAACTTTAAACGTAAATGGATTAAATGCTCTATTTAAAACATATAGAATAGCTGAATGGATAAAAAAGCATGACCCACACATATGCTGCCTACAAGAGACCCACATCAGGACAAAAGACCTAAACAGACTGAAAGTGAAGGGCTGGAAACAAGTTTTCCAAGCAAATGGACAGGAAAAAAGAGCTGGGGTAGCAATACTCATATCAGACAAAATAGACTTCAAAAAAAGGGCCATAATGAGAGATCCAGAAGGACACTTCATAAACTCAAGGGAAGAATCCACCAAGAAGACATAAACATTGCAAATATATATGCACCCAACACAGGAGCACCCAAATACATAAAGAAAATCTTGGAGGACTTCAAGAAAGATATTGATAGCAACACAATTATAGTAGGGGACTTCAACACACCACTGTCAAAAATGGACAGATCCTCCAAACAAAATATCAGCAAAGATATTGTGGCATTGAACAATGCCCTAGATGAAATGGACTTAACTGATATATATGGAGTCTTTCACCCCAAAGAAGCTAAATACACATTCTTTTCAAATGCACATGGAACATTTTCAAAAATAGACTATATGATACGACACAAAGCAAGCCTCAACAAATTCAATAAAATTGAAATCATACCAAGTATTTTTTCTGACCACAAGGGACTGAAATTAGAAACCAATCCAGAGGGAAAAAAAACAAAAATCATGGAGATTGAATAGCATGCTATTAAACAATGAATGGGTAAAGGACAAGATTAGGAATGAAATCAAAAAGTTCCTTGAAACAAATGAAAACGAACTGACAACAACCCAAAACTTATGGGACACAGCGAAGGTAGTACTGAGAGAGAAGTTCATAGCAATACAGGCCTACCTAAAAAAAAAAAAAAATAGAAACATTTCAAACAAACAACCTGAGCCTACGCCTACAAGAACTTGAGGAACAACAACAAAGAAAACCCAGAGCAAGTAGTAGGAAGGAAATAAACAAGATCAGAGCCGAATTCAATGACATAGAAACTAAAAGCACAATTCTAAGGATCGATGAATCCAGGAGCTGGTTCTTTGAAAAGATAAACAAAATTGACAAGACTTTAAGTAGGCTCATCAAGAAAAAAAGAGAGAGGACCCAAATAAACACAATCAGAAGTGAAAGAGGAGATATTACAACTGATGCCACAGAAATGGAAAGGATTGTAAGACACTACTATGAAGAACTGTATGCCAAGAAATATGAAAACCTAGGTAAAATGGACAAATTTCTAGAAAAATATAATCTTCCAAAACTCAATAAAGAAGAAGCAGAAAGCCTGAACCGACCAATATCAGCAGATGAAATTGAAGCAGTAATCAAAAAACTCCTGACACACAAAAGTCCTGGACCAGATGGTTTCACAGGAGAGTTCTACAAAGCATTTAAGGAAGAACTAACACCTATCCTTCACAGACTATTCCAAAAAATCCAAAATGATGGAAGACTCCCAAACTCTTTTTATGAAGCCAGCATCATCCTAATCCCCAAACCAGAAAAAGACATAACAAAGAAAGAAAACTTCAGACCAATATCGCTGATGAACATTGATGCTAAAATCCTCAACAAAATATTAGCAAACCACATCCAGCAACACATTAAAAAGGTCGTACACCATGAGCAAGTGGGATTCATCCCAGGGATGCAAGGATGGTACAATATTCGCAAAACAATGAATGTAATACATCACATAAACAAAAGCAAAGACAAAAATTACATGATCATATCAATAGATGCAGAAAAAGTATTCAATAAGGTACAGCATCCATTTATGATAAAGACACTTAGCAAAGTGGGAATAGAGGGAGCATTCCTCAACATAATAATGGCCATATATGAGAAACCTACAGCCAACATTATACTCAATGGACAAAAACGAAAATCTTTCCCACTAAGATCAGAAACAAGTCAAGGTTGTCCACTATCACCACTTCTATTCAACATAGTTCTGGAAGTTTTAGCCACAGCAATCAGACAAGAAAAGGAAATAAAAGGCATCCAAATTGAAAGGAGAAAACAAAACTCTCATTGTTCGCTGATGACATGACAGTGTACTTAGAAAATCCTATAGACTCTGCAAAAAAACCTACTGGATCTAATAATTGAATTTGGCAAAACAGCAGGATATAAAGTCAATATCCAGAAATCAAAGGCATTTTTGTATACCAACAGTGTAACAGCAAAAACAGAAATCAGGAAAAAAAACCTATTTGATATAGCAAAAAAAAAAAAAAAATTAAATACCTAGGATAAACCTAACCGAGGAGGTAAAAGACCTATACTCAGAAAACTACACAACACTGAAGAAAGAAATCATGGAAGACACAAGCAAATGGAAACATATACCATGCTCATGGATCAGAAGAATCAACATCATCAAAATGTCCATATGACCAAAAGCAATTTATAGATTCAATGCAATCCCTATCAAAGTTCCAATGGCATATTTCACAGATATAGAACAAACATTTCAAACATATATGGAACCATAAACGACCCCGAATATCAGCTGCAATTTTGAGAAAGAAGAGCAAAGCAGGAGGGATCACAATTCCTGATATCAAACTGTATTACAAGACCGCTGTAATCAAAACAGCTTGGTACTGGCATAAAAACAGACAGATAGACCAATGGAACAGAATAGAGAGCCCAGAAATAAACCTAAGTCTCTATGGGCAATTAATCTTCTACAAAGGGGGCAGAAGCATGAAATGGAATAAAAATAGCCTCTTTAACAAATAGTGTTGGGAAATCTGGATGGCTACATGGAAAAAAATGAAACTCGAACACCAACTTACACCATACACAAAAATAAATTCAAGGTGGATAAAAGACTTAAATGTAAGTCGTGACACCATAAAAGTTCTAGAGGAAAACATCGGTAGGAAAATCTCAGACATCCCACGCAGCAACATCTTCAATAATATGTCCCCTAGAGCAAGGAACATAAAAGAAAGAATAAACAAATGGGACTTTATCAAAATAAAGAGCTTCTGTGGGCTAAAGAAAATAGTATTAAAATAAAAAGAGAACCAACCATATGGGAAAACATATTTGCCAATGATACCTCAGACAAGGGTTTGATCTCCAAAATATATAAAGAACTCATATGACTCCACTCCAGGAAGACAAAAAACCCAATTAAAAAATGGGTAAAAGACATGAATAGACAGTTCTCGAAAAAGGACATATAGAGGGCCCGGAGTCATATGAAAAGATGCTCAACATCATTAGCCATCAGAGAGATGCAAATTAAAACCACAATGAGGTACCACCTCACACCAGTCAGAATGGCCATCATCAACAAAGCAACAGATAACTGTTGGAGGGGGTGTGAAGAAAAGGGAACCCTACTGCACTGTTGGTGGGAATGCAGACTGGTGCAGCCACTGTGGAAAACAGTATGGAATTTCCTCAGAAAAATGAAAATGGAAGTGCCTTTCGACCCAGCAGTTCCACTACTCGGATTGTACCCTTAGAGCCCTGAAAAACCAATTCAAAAGAACCTATGCACTGCAATGTTCATAGCAGCACAATTCACAATAGCCAAGTGCTGGAAACAACCTAAGTGCCCATCTACAAATGAGGGGATCAAGAAACTATGGTGCATTTACACAATGGAATTCTATGGAGCAGAGAAGAAGAAGGAGCTTATACCCTTTGCAACAGCATGGATGGAACTGGAGAGCATTATGCTAAGTGAAGTAAGCCAGACAGGTGAGAGACAAATACCATATGATCTCACCTTTAACTGGAACATAATCAACAAAAGCAGAAAACAAGCAAAACATAAACAGAGACATTGAAATTAAGAACAGTCCAACAATAGCCAGGGGGGAGGGGGGAGGGGACAATGGGGAAAAGGGTTTTCAGGAACCACTATAGAGGAAACATGGACAGAACCAAGGGGGAGGGGAGAGGATGCAGACAACTGTAATTTAACAACAATAAAGTAATTATTTTTAAAAAATTAATAATTTAGGCTAAATCAAAATTCAAAACTTCTGCTCTTTGAAAAGGTACTGGTAAGTAAATGAAAAGATACACCACTGATCAGAAGGAGTTATTTTATTCAAGATATCAAGATAAAACAGAATGAAACTTTCATATATTGCTGGCTAGAATACGAAATGGTACAATCATTTTGGAAAACAGCTTGACAATTTACATAAAGTGAAACATTCAATTACCATACAACTCAGTAAAACTTCTCAAGTATCTACCAAAAGAAATGATCCATTATTCCTCAAAAAGACCTATTCATGAAAGTTCAGAACAACTTTGTTCATGATAGTCCAAAGGTGGGGGGACAAAGACAAAAGCAAATATTCACCAACTGGTAGATGGATAAATTAATTGTTGTAGACCCATATAATGAAATACTACTTAGCATATATTGATACATACAAAAACATTAATAAACTTCAAAAGCCTTATGTCAACCAAAGTTTCTCATTCTCAATGTAATCGCATGGCATTCTCTATGTCATTTTGGAGCAGATTATTGCTTATTGTGTGGGGTTGTCTTGTGCATAGTAAAAGAAATACAGCATCTTTGGCCTCTACCCATTACATACAAATAGCACCCCTCACCTTGCCTGAGACATAACAATCAAAAATCATCCAAACCCTGCCAGATGTGCCCTAGGAGGCAAAAATAATCTCTAGTTCAGAACCAATTGGCTAAGTTAAAGTAGCCAGACACAAAGTCCATGTACTATATAATCTGATTCTTCTAAAATTTTTGAAAAGGAAAAACTATAAAACTGATTTATAGAAAGCAGATTACTAATTTCTAAAATTCAGGGTTGGATGTGAGGAGATTTATGGTAAGGGAGTATGAGGAAACTTTTTGGGATGATAGAAATAATCTATATCATGATTGTGGTGGTAGTTTTACAATTATATGCATTTGTCAAAACTAAATGAATTATATACTTAAGTGTAAATTATTCCTCAATAAACCTGATTAAAATATAAACATATTTTATGTTTATTCAAATAGAAATCATATACAAAATCCCTAAAGTGGATTTCACAATTTTAAAATAATGCAGTAAACTTCAGGAAAATTCTTGTAGTCTATATTAAAGGTTATTGTAATCTGTATTAAAGATTCCCAGTATCATTCCCATTCCACAGAGAATGACTAAGAACCAAGAACACAGTAACTTTTTCAATGTTATGTTAAATAGAAAGATAATCTAGTTCATTCAAGTACAAATATGCATATATATTTATTTTCTAAACAGTAACAAGTTATTTTGGTGCCATGACATTTACTGAATCATTTTTTGTAATCAAAAGCCATATAGTAAATGACAAGATCCTGAAGGATCTGAACCATTTCCACCCACCTCGGTTTACTTATTTATCTTCATTATATTTTTCCACTAC
Organism: Micronycteris hirsuta; assembly: GCA_004026765.1. Classification (NCBI taxonomy): domain Eukaryota; kingdom Metazoa; phylum Chordata; class Mammalia; order Chiroptera; family Phyllostomidae; genus Micronycteris; species Micronycteris hirsuta. The sequence goes on along the minus strand of PVJI01020841.1, from coordinate 22,190 downwards.
CATTTAGCCCCCTTATATACCTGCCCCCACCACCCCCACCCCCGCCAGCAATCACCACACTATTGTCCAGGTCCATGAATCCTTTTCCTTTTTTGCTCAATTCCTCCACCCCCTCCTCTTCCTCCCTCACTAGCTGTCAGCCTACTCTTCATCTATGAGTCTGTACCCATTTTCCTTGTTAGTTCAGTTTGTTCATTAGATTCCACATATGAATGAAATCATATGGTATTTGTCTTTCTCTGACTGGCTTATAAGGAATCCATGTAAGAGTGGACCTTCAGCATATTTTAATAATTGGAGTTTTTAGAACATAAAACATCTAATATCTACATATTTTACAGATGACAAAATTGAAAACCAGGGAATAAGAGGACTTTCCCAAAGTCATATAGTTATATGATGACATAGTTTAGCCTAGAAGCTCTCTCTCTCTCTCTTTCTTTCTCTCTCTCTTCCCACTGAAAAGGCCTAAGCTATCTTCAGGAGCATTTTGGTCATTCTCATTTTGAGAGCTACACATAAGAGAAATGATTAATGCATAAAAGTGAACTACTGTTACCAAAAATAATTATCCAATTTCCTGGCAGCATCAAAGTTTCCATAATATTGTGTGTAATAGTGTGCTAGCCTGGGTTTGTATAAAGACATATATATATATATAATTGAAAAGATAAATCAATTATTAAATAAACGGATGGAAAGTTAGATGGATAAGGGGATGGATTGATGGTTGGATGCATGGCAAGATAGAGATACAGTGGAAGTATCTCTAAAACAGTTATTTATATTGAATCTTTACATATGGCCATTCAGCTGAGAATTCATGTACTGTAGCTTATGCAGAAGGGCAAAATGAAAAGCAAATATGATTTGGAGCCAAGTAGACTTAAGTTTGAGTCACAGCCCTGCCACCTCCTAGATACTGGGTTTTGAGAAGTCACCACAACATCCAGTCCTCAGTTTCCTGTAAAATATTGAAATGACAGAGGGAAGGGAATGGTGAGAGGGAGAGAGATAACAGATAAATAAATACTTATGATCATAAAGAAATGAATATGTATTGATGCTTAATGTATTGATGCACTAGTTTATATATTGAATTTGTACATCTGTAAATTTCAACTGTGTTACTTATCTAAAATTCTTTGAAAAGTTATTGGATTTGGTAGAGTTGAAAGCTTTTTCATACTATGAAAACATACTATTAAAACATACTATTAAATATGTTTCTTGTGATAAAGGACAACTATTTCAATGTACCAATGTGTTTAATGGTCACTGGGGGGATCTACTGATGACAACATTAAAAATAATTTTAAAATCCTTTGTTTATTTATCACTATAGAATATTATAAATCTGTCTTCTCACTTTCTCAACCCTGTAAAACTGTTTCTAATTTGGGTTGTTTATGTTTCATTCTGATCAATAGCATATGGTTGGCTGATCAGGGTAAAGAATGTTGCATTTTTTCTATGTCAAAGAATTCTATTAGCATCCTAACATACACACTGCTAGAATATAGTAAAATATTCAATAAATGTCATGGGCTCCATTACATAAAAAATTGTCACATGCTCTAAAAGAAAGTTTAGAGCATTAGGAATCCATGATGAAAGATGATTTGACTTTGAGTGCTGGACACACAAAACAATATACAGATCGTGTATCATAGAAATGTACATTTGAAGCCTATATAATCTTATTAGGCAATGCCACCTCAATAAAATTAATAATTTTTAATGCAATATAGGAAATTAACCCCAAAGACAAAATCTAGTTGGCATAAACACCAACCTAAGAATATTTGAGTAAAGGACTATCCCGTTGATAAGTTCCTCTCCCTTCTTGCCTCATAATCTGTATTGACAATCAGTTATCTGCACATTTTCTTTTTTATATTATTGTTCTATTACAGTTGTTCATATTTTACCCCATTTCTCTCCCCTGCCCTGGCCCCCCATCCCACAGTCAATCCCCACCCTACTGTCTGTATCAATGGGTCATTTATACCTATTTGTTGATTAGATCCTTCCCCTTCACTCCCCCCTTATTCCTCTCCACTCTCTCTTCTTCCTCAAAAACTAAAAATGGAACTGCCTTTTGACCCAGTGATTCTACTGGTGGGATTATACCTGAAACACCCATTCAAAAGAACCTTTGCACCCTTAATACATAGCAGTATTACTTACAATAGCCAAGTACTGGAAGCAGCCTAAATGCCCATCAGTAAATGAGTGGATCAAAAACTGTTGTACATTCATCATCAAGGAACATGTATAAAGGACCCATGGACAAAGACAAAGAGTGGTAGGGAGGTAGGAGTGGGTGGGGCAGGGGAAAAGTAGTGGTAAGAAATGGAGACAACTGTACTTGAACAACAATAAAAAAAAAGTTTAAAAAAGAAAAGGAAAAAAACCCTGTGGTATATTTATGCAATGGAATACTATGCAGCAGAAAAAAAGAAGGACCTCTTACCTTTCATGACAGCATGGATGGAACTGGAGAGCATTATGCTAAGTGAAATAAGCCATATGGTAAAAGACAAATACCATATGATCTCACCTATAAGAGGAACCTAATGAAGAGAAAAACAAATGAGCAAAACAGAACCAGAGGCATGAAAACAAGAAACAGACTGACTGCACATTTTTCTTTTATGTTTCATTTTCATTGCCATAGAGAAGAAGCCCAACACTGAGTCCCAACAGTACACCATAAATGATAAACCTAGCAAGAAATTTCAGGTTACTGAACATAATTTTATGATACTGTGTCTTTACTCTCCAAGAATCAATAGCTTAATGGAAACCACCCATAGTCATTAGTTTAACTGAAATTGTCTATAATCATTTTGTTCCTCTCTTCCTCACTTTCATCTTTCTTTTTGATTGATGATCTTTTATTCTTTTCTCTTTATCTTTTCTTATATCTGCTATAGGTTCTTTCTTTGTGGCCTCCATGAGTCTTGCAAAAAACCTTTCTATTGTTATAATAGTCTATTTTGAGCTGATAACAACTTAACCCATTGCATACAAAATCTCTACACTTTTATTTCCCACAACACACACTGTAGAATATTGCTATCAGAATTTAAGCAGATAGAATAGTATATATAAAGGCCCCAACAGAATCAAGTCTAGCACATTGGAGGAAAAGGACAATCAGTGTTCAAACGGGAGAAGAATGCAAAAGGGGGCTGAGGAGGTAAGCAGTATCCAGATGATTCAAGTCCTACTATATAATGTAATAATTCCTTGTTGTATATTTCTCAACCACATTTGTGTTTCTGTCTGAGATCTACGGAAATGAAGCATGGCAAATTATAAGGTTTTAGTAATAATATTTGAGAATAAATACAGATATGATCTTCAACAACAGTATAATGAGCAATGCCAAAACCTGCATCAAATCAGAATATTTCAGGGGACTGGAAGATGGTGGCCAAGTAGGTGGAAGCTGAGTCCACTTGCGTGTGCCCCCAGCATGGACTTTTGGCTGATCTTGCAACAAGTGACCTGAACAATCAATGGAATCTCAGCTGATATCAATTTTTGAAGCCGAGTACAGAGGATGCTTTGCACCATCCAGTAAGAGATTTTATAAGTTGAGGGGGAAATGCCCTATGTGAGGTGCCTGCAGCAGAGGAGAGATCAGTCAGAAAATGCAGCTGAGTGGCTCTCTGCCCTCCTGGAGAGGGGCACTGGTCCCACACTGGGACACCACCAATCCTAATTGGGAAAAGCTTGGAAGGATATACAAAGTCTGGGACCCTAAGGCTACACACAAACAACAAGCAGCATGTCCTTAGCTGCAGTGCCATCTGGGAGAGTTCCAGAGAGAAACTATCTAAAACTGTCAGAGGCACTGGCAGGCTGTGGTCAGCCCTGACCAAGAGAGACTTTGTGCTTTGGGGGAAGGTTGATCGTGTAGAGAACCAGTCCAGGGCTTGGTGCTGCAGTGAGGGGGCCACGTAGAGACTCTTTTAAAAGAGAAGCTGAGGTGAGACTCATGACTCAAGACTCAGCAGGGACGCTGCACTCACGTGCACATGTGCAGCAGCTCTGCCAACAAAGAAACCAGAGTGAAAATGCAGTTCAGTCCCACTGAGTCAGCTGCACAGAAAGCATCATGACCTGAAGGGGCTGTGGGACCTGACCCAGCGAGGCTAGTGAGCAAGAGGCTGTAAAGAGTGGATAATACAGGCCTGAGTCTCCTGCAAGAGTGCCAGGCTGGGGACTGGATGACAGGAACTGAATACCTGAGATTCATTGCAGCCAGGCAGATCCCCTCACAGTGAGATGTGCCCAACTCCCACCTGCAGGATTGTAAGCTCTGCAGATCAGTGAGACCAGGCTCAGGAGCCCTCTACTTGGTGTTATCGGCAGGGGAAAGAAGGAGAAGCTCTGAAAGGGCCCTTTCTGAGCTTCTATCAGACACTACGAGCTACCCTGGTTACCTTGGGCCCTGATCCACTGAAATCAGGAAAACAGAGGGATTAGAGATGGGCACAACAAGGGATGTTCAGAGCCTCACTCAGCTTCAGCTCTTACAAGGAGCTGCCATCAGTGCCAAGCAGGAAAGAGCTGTGCCTTTTACACAGATTGTACCCTTCTACAGAAATAGGAAATGGATAGCTAATTCACCAGAAACTATACATTATTGGAAATAATCTAGGAGAGACCAAGACATGTGGGAAGGAGGTGGGGAAACACTCATCCGTCTTCCCTGAAGACTGAACAGTGCTGCTCCCCCAGGGTGAGCCATGGATTCCACCCTCCTGATTGCACCAAAGGCACCCACTGGAGACGGGTGGAGGTGTTACTGACAGTGCTCTCAGACATTATATGAATCACTTGGGGACCAGCCAAGCTTGAAGGAGACAGCCACAGACTGTGAATCACTGTAGTCTCCAACATGCTGCCTAGGGCTAAACTAAGATACCATCTGATATTACCAGGGGTGGATCCAGAAAGAAAAGAAAGTGCCAAACACTCAATTTGGCTGAGACAAATTCCACTGTGATAGTCCTCGTTATTTGCATTATTTTTTCTCCTGCATAACCTTTTAACATTTTTTCTATTTCTCCAACTTTGCTCCTATTAGTTCATTATTTTTTTATTTTAGCTTATTTCAAATCTTGTATTTTACTCCTCCCTTCTCTTACTCCATAATGCCTTCTTCTTTCCTCTTAATGTTTTAAATTTTATTTTCTCTCTATGATTTATTTCTATTGTGCACTCTTACTATTTCTCCTCTCTCCAGCCTCTCAAAACCATTTTTCTTGTGATCAGTATCTCATATTGTTTCCCATTCTTATAATATCCTTATTCTCTCTCTACCTTTATTAATCTTTGCTCATTGGTTGTTGATATTCTGGTTGTTGCTGCATTTCTTCCATTTTATTCCTAGATGTTCACTATTTTTATAATTCAAATCTCAAATTTTACTGTTTGTCTCTCCTAATCTATTTTGCCTTCTTCTTGCCCTTTGTTTGTTTGTTTTTTCTTTTTAAATTTTACTTTTTCTTTTTCTTAGCCTGGTTTTCATACCTCCCTCTTATTTCTTCTCCCATTATCTTCTCAAAATCAATTTTCTTTCTTTTAGACATCTTGTAAGTTTTTTTTCCCTTTTTTCCTTCTTATTCCATTCCATTTGTATTAATCTTTGCTTATTTGTCATTGACATTACCGTGGTGGATGTTTTTCTTCAATTTTATTCCTTTTTTTATTATTTAAAATTTTTTGAAACCTCATACTAGACTCTTCCTTTTTCTTACTCCATTTAGACTTTCCCCCTCCTTTTTTATTTAAAGTGTAAATTTTATTTTCTTTCTCTCTTCACCTTGTTTCTATTCCCTACTCTTATTATATCTCCTCCCTCTACCTTCTCAAAATCATTTTTTTATTTCTGTTAGCCATCTCATATTTGTTTTTCCTTTCTTATAATAGTCTTAATCTCTTTCCACCTTTAGGAATATTTGCTCTTTTGTTGTTGATAGTGTGGTCATGGGTGGGGGTTATTTTTAAAGGTGTGGGTTTGATTTCCTGGGTTGTTCTGTTATATCTTGGCAGCACCTGTACAATAGCATACAAGACACAGTGAGCAGTGTGACTCTCAGTAAGCTAGCTGGAGGGAATAACCCACCAAAGAATGACCCAACAGCAACCAAAATCCAATGACAACAAGAGAGCCCACATACACAGCATAAAGGGCATACCAAGAGCATTCAGCTCAAGAGATCATTGAGACTGCACCACTGAGTCCAGCAGGTCTCCTACCACAGAAGGCTACCCCCCAAAGACAGAGAGTCAAAGCAAATCAATCTAATATTCAGAAACAAAAAATGAAGATTCACCTAAAGTGGGGAGACAAAGAAACAAACTTCAATCTAAAGGAAAGGAGGAATCCCCAGAAAGAGTGGTAAATGAAACTGAGATAAGCTATCTAACAGATAGAGTTCAAAATTATGGTTATAAGGATGTTTGAAGAGCTCAGTGAGAACTGCAAGGAAATCTATGGAAGCTACAGGAAATATACTGGGAACTGCACCAGCATGAAAAAGGACATAGAAAGCATGAATAAGAGCCAGGAGGAAATGAAGAATACAATATCTAAAGTGAAGAATACACTAAAAGGAATTAAGGGCAGGCTAGATGAAGCAGAGGGTCAAATCAATGAGTTGGAGGACAAGGTAGGAAAAAACACAGACAGAAAAACGAAACACAAAAATATTGAAAAAAACACGAAGATAGTTTAAGGGAGCTGCAGGATAACATGAAGCATATAACTTTACATCATAGTGATACCATGAGAAGAAGAGGAGCAAGGGTTGGAAAACCTGTTTGAAAAACTAATGACAGAAAAATTCCCTAACTTTGTGAGGGAAAAAGTCATGAGGGTTCAGGAAGCACAGAGGATCCCAATCAAGATGAACCCAGACTTCAGGCCAAGAGAGAGGTGTAGGTAGACACACTGTGCCTCCTCGCACAACCAAAAGAGGAAAAACAACAATTTAAAAAACAAAAACAGCCAGAACTGACAGAAAATCGAACAGAGTGGAAGTCCAACAACTGAGGGGTTAAAGAAGACACATTCATCCAGACTGGTAAGCAGGACACAGCCGGGCGCGGAGAGCCAGTGGCGAGAGGGGGGCTTGCGGAGCTGTACCGGCACCGTTGCAGCTGCGCAGAGAGACCTGTGTCATGTGCGCCTGGCCTAAATGCGGCCAGCGCATTCAGTGTAACCTGCAGCTGGCACACTCAGTGAAACTTGCAACTGGCCGACCCAGACCCAGTGCGGCCAAGACTGGTGTACTGGGCAGCCCTTCATTTTCACACAGATAAACCAGGAGAAAAAGCTGGGAAGCGGAGCAGACCGTGCAACCCACCATCACAGGGAAATAAAGCCTCAAACCACTGATTGAAAATACCTGTGGGGGTTGAGGCAGAGTGGGAGGAACTCCTGGCCTCATAGGAGAGTTCATTGGAGAGACCCACAGGGACTTGGAACTACGCAAGCCTGCTGCCCACCCACCCCGGAGCCAGCACAGAGGAACCCAACTTGCATGTAGGTATCGGGGGAAGTGCAGAGAGCGGAGAAAACACCATTGTTCTCAGGCCCTGCCTCCACTGGCAGTGTCACAACACAACAACATGGGTTACCCCACCCTGGTGAATACCTAAGGCTCCACCCCTTAAAGTAACAGGCACGCGTGATTAAAAAAAAAAAAAAGGCCCAAATGAAAGAACAGATCAAAGCTCCAGAAAAAATACAAATAAGTGACAAAGAGATAGCCAACCTATCAGATGCACAGTTCAAAACACTGGTAATGAGGATGCTCACAGGATTGGTTGAATTTGGTCACAAAGTAGAAGAAGAAATGAAGAATATGTTAAGAGAAATAAGGGGAAATATACAGGGAACCAATAGTGATGGGAAGGAAACTGGGACTCAAATCTATGGTGTGGACCAGAAGGAAGAAAAAAACATTCAACCAGAAAAGAATGAAGAAACAAGAATTCAAAAAAATGAGGAGAGCCTTAGGAACCTCCAGGACATCTTTAAATGTCCCAATATCCTAGTCACATGGGGTGCCAGAAGGAGAAGAGGAAGACCAAGGGATAGAAAACTTATTTGAACAAATAATGAAGGAGAACTTCCCCAAGCTGGTGAGGGAAATAGACTTTCAGGAAGTCCAGGAAGCTCAGAGAGTCCCAAACAAGTGAGACCCAAAGAGGAACACACCAAGACACATCATAATTACATTACCCAAGATTAAAAATAAGGAGAGAATCTTAGAAGCAGCAAGAGAAAAGGAGACAGTTACCTACAAAGGAATTCCCATAAGACTGTCAGCTGATTTCTCAAAAGAGACCTTGCAGGCAAGAAGGGGCTGGAAAGAAGTATTCCAATCATGAAAGGCAAGGACCTACATCCAAGAATACTCTATCCAACAAAACTTTCATTTAGAATGGAAGGGCAGATAAAGTGTTTCTCAGATAAGGTCAAGTTCAAGGAGTTCATCATCACCCAGCCTTTATAATATGAAATGTTAAAGGGATTTCTATAAGGCATGGAGGGATATCAACAGGGGAGTGTGAGGGGGAGAGGGAGGAAAAAGTACAGAGAATAAGTAGCATAAGTGGTAGGTAGAAAACAGATGGGGGAGGTTAAGAATAGTATAGGAAATGTAGAAGCCAAAGAATTTATGTGTATGACCCATGGACAAAAACTAAAGAGTGGGGAATGGGTTGTGCGAGGGGCAGAGGGGAAGAAAGGGGGTGAAATGGGACAACTGTAATAGCATAATCAATAAAATATATTTTTAAAAAAGCTGAACCCAAAGAGCCCTACTCTAATACACATCATAATTAAAATGGCAAAATTTAAAGAAAAAGAGAGAATCTTTTTAAAAATATATTTTATTTATTTTTATAGACAGAGAGGAAGAGAGGGAGAAAGAGAGGAAGGGAAACATCAATGTGTGGTTGCCTCTCATGTGCCCTCTAGTGGGAGCTTGGTCTGCAAGCCAGGCACGTGCCCTGATTGGGAATCGAACACAGAGACATTCTGGTTTGCAGGCCTGTGCTCAATCCACTGAGCTACACCAGCTAGGGCCAAAGAGAGAATCTTAAGGTCAACAAAGGAGAAACATCTAGTAACACACAAGAGAGTTCTGATAAGGCTATCAGCTGATTTCTCAACAGAAACACCACAAGCCAGAAGGAAATGGCATGAAATATTTAAAGTTATGAAAAGCAAAGGGCTGCAACCGCAACTACTCTACCCAGCAAAGCTCTCATTTAAAATAGAAGGCAAAATAAGGAGCTTCCCAGACATTAAAAAAAAAATGGCTAAAAGAATACATCTACACCCCACCAGCATTGCAAGAGATGCTAAAGAAACTGCTCTAAGCAGATGAAAAGAGAGAGAGAGAGAGAGGAACAAAGGTATAAAAACATGGCAATGAATAAGTATCTATCAATAATAACCTCAAATGAAAATGGATTAAATGCTCCAATCAAAAGACATAAGGTAGGTGAATGGGTGAGAAAACACAACCTACATATATGCTGCCTACAAGAGACCCACCTCAGAACAAAGATCTATGCAGGCTGAAAGTGAAGGGATGGAAAAAACATTCCAAGCAAATGGACATGAAAAAAACCTGGGGAGGATCAAGACGGTGGGGAAGTAAGTGGAAGTTACACTAAACTTCTCATAGGACCAATCTGGAATTACAACTGAACTGCGGATAAATAATCCAGAATAACCAATTGAACACTAGCTGGAGAAAGCCTTATAACCATGGATAGATGGAAGAAACCACTTCAATACAAAGTGACTATTAGGGAGTGTGGAGGAAGCACGAGAGTGCAGCTGAAGTTCTGGAGGGATATTTCGGTAGTTGAGGGGTTCCTATTGAGAAGTGTGGGGTCTAAACCCCAAGCTGGGCTCCCAGCCTATAGCACGAGAGCCAGAAAGGAACCAAGAGAACATCCAGTTGTGAAAAGCATCAGGGTTTCCGTCTGCCAGGTAGAGAAGGTTGGACAGGCAGAGAGCCTCTTAAAAGGGACAACACACAAAATTTCATTTGCATCCACTTATCCTGGGCTCTGGCAGAGAGAGGGCAGAATGGACCAGAAACCTTTGAGAAGAGTCTGAGGCTGGTGGCTCTTGGGAGAGAACTGAATGAACAGCTATCAGGATCCCCATGTTGAGTCATTCCCCATACTGCAGAAGTCATCTTTCTTAAGAAAAGCATTCCTCTCCAAGCAGCATCAGACTGAGGGAAACAATAGCCTTGCCCATAGAAATTACTCTGACCCACCCACTGGTGCATAAACTGGACTGCTGATCACAGCTTGATTTTATTAACAATTGAGAAGTTTGATAGCTAATTAGTTTAATATCTAAGGTAGACGTTACAAAGAAGCAGACAAAATGGGAAGACAAAAAAACAGATGCCAATGAAAGAACAAGAGAACTACATGAAATGGAGGCAAACAGTTTATTGGACAGATAGTTTAGAATAATAATTATAAGGCTACTCAAAAGCATGAAAAAACATAGAAACCATAAAAAAAATACCAGTCAGAAATAAAAAATGCAATATCTGAAATAAATGATACACTGCAAGGAATAAACAGTAAGTTAGAGAAAACAGAGGTTAGAATCAGTGTTTTGGAAGACAATATAGAAAAGTACATCCAGAAGAACAAAAAACAAAAAGAAAAAAGAATTTTATAAAATGAGAAGAGCTTAAGAAACATTTTGGACAACATGAAATGTAACAATATCTGCCTCATGGGAATGCCAGAGGAGAAGAGAATAAGCAAGGGATCAAGAACTTGAAGAAATAATGACCAAAAACTTCCCTAATCTGGTGAAGGAAAAAGACACATGAGTTCAGGAAGCTCAGAGAGTCCCAAACAAGCTAGACCCAAATAGCCTTACATGGAGACACATCATAATTAATATGACAAGACTTAAAGACAAGGAGAGAATCCTAAAAGCTGCAAGAGAAAAGCAGGTAGTTACATACAGGAGAGCACCTATTAGACTGGCATCTGATTACTCAATAGAAACGTTTCAGGCCAGAAGGGAGTGAAGTGGAATATTCAATGTGATGAATAGCAAGGAACTACAACCAAGGATATTTTACCAAGTGAGGCTATCATTTGAAATCAAAGGAGAAATAAGGAGCTTCCCAGACAAGAAAAACCTAAAGGAATTAGCTAACATAAAATCAATACTGCAACAAATGTTAAAGGGCTTCCTTTAAGAAGAGAAGGAAAAAGAGAGAGAAAAAAAAGAGGATAACAGCCTAATAATAAAATGGCACTAAATGTGTATCTATCAATAATCACCTTAAAAGTAAATGGCTTAAATGCTTTGGCCAAAAGATATAGAGTAGCTGAATAGATAAGAAAACAAGACCCATGTATATGTTGCCTCCAAGAGATTCATCTCAGATCAAAAGATATAGGCAGACTAAACATAAAGGGTTGGAAAAAGATAATTCATGCAAATGGAAAATAAAGAAAAGTTGGGTAGCAGTACTTATATCTGACAAAATGGACTTTAAAACCAAGGCTATAGTAAGAGACAAAGAAAGACACTACATAATGATAAAGGGAACAATTACCAAGAAGCTTATACACCCAACATAGGAGCACCTAAATATGTGAAGCAAATCTTGGTAGACCTAAAAGGAGAGATTGACAGAAATGCAGTCAGAGTTGGGGATTTTAACACCCCATCGAGTTTAATAGATAGATCTTCCAGTCTGGAAATCAATAAGGAGACAGTGGCCTTAAATGGCACACTAGATCAAATGGATTTAATTTATGTCTTCAGAGCATTTCGCCCCATAGTAGCAGAATATATATTCTTTTCAAGTGCACATTACATGTTTTCTAGGATAGACCATATGTTGGGACACAAAGCAAGTCTCAATGAACTTAAGAAGATTGAAATCATACAAGCATCTGCTCCGACAACAGTGCTATGAAACACGAATTAATCACAAGAACACTGAAAAATACACAAAGACATGGAAGATAAATAACATGTTATTGAACAATGAATGGGTCAATGATGAAATTAAGGAAGAAATCAAAAGATACCTTGAAACAAATGAAAATGAGGACAAAACAGTTCAAAATCTGTGGGACACTGGGAAAGAAATCCTAAGAAGGAAATTCATAGCAATGCAGGCCTACCTCAATAAACAAGAAAATGCTCAAATAAGCAATATACCTTCACACTTAAAGGAACATGAAAAAGAACAACAAACCAAGCCCAAGTGAATAAAAGAAAGGAAATAATAAAAATCAGAGCAGAAATAAATGAAATAAGAGTAAAAAAGTGATACAAAAGATCATTGAATTTAAAAGCTAGTGCTTTGAAAAGATAAACAAGAGTGACAAACCATTAACCAGACTCATCAAGATAAAAAGAGAAAGGACCCAAATAAATAAAATCAGAAATGAAAGAGGAGAAATAACAACTGACACCAAAGAAGTACAAAGGATTGTAGGAAAATAATATGAACAATTACATACCAACAAACAGGATAACCTGGATGAAACAGATAAATGCCTAGAAACACAATCTTCCAAATATAAATCAGAAAAGGTCAGAGAATCTGAATAGAAAGGTTACACCTAATGAAATTGAAGCAGTAATCAAAAAACTCCTAACAAACAAAAGCCCTGTCCCAGATGTCTTAATAGATGAATTTGACTAAATATTCTGAAAACTTACACCTCTCCTTCTCAAACCATTTCATAAAATTCAAGAGGAGGGAAGGCTCCCAAACTCATTTTATGAGGCTGGCATTTGGCGTTATCCTAACTCCAAAACCAGATAAAGACATTACAAAGAAAGAAAACTATAGGACAATATATCTGATGAACACAGATGCTAAAATCCTGAACAAAATATTAGCAAATCAAATACAACAATGCATTGAAAAGATCATACACCATGATCAAGTGGGATTTATTCCAGGAATGCAAGGTTGGTGCAACATTCACAAACCAATAAATGTGATCCACCACATAAACAAAATGAAGGATAAAAACCACATGATCATATCAACAGATACAGAAAAAGCTTTTGATAAAATCCAGCACACATTATGATCAAATTTCTCAGCAAAGTAGGAATAGAGGGAACATGCCTAAACAAAATAAAGGCCATATATGACAAACCCACTGCCAACATCATCCTCAATGGGCAAAAACTACAAGCATTCCTTTTAAGATTGGGAGCAAGATAGGAATGTGTTCTCTCACTTCTCTTATTCGACATAATACTGGAAGTCCTAGCCACAGCAATCAGAGAAGAAGAAGAAATAAAAAACACACCAACTAGAAAGGAAGATATAAAAGTGTCTTTATTTGCAGATGACATGATACTGTACATAGAGAACCCTTAAGATCCCACCAAGAAACTACTAGAACTGATAAATGAATTCAGAAATGTTTCAGAATAAAAAAATAATATCCAAAAATCACTTACATTTTTATTTTTTTTT
>PVJI01020840.1:0-28180 GCA_004026765.1 Micronycteris hirsuta | reverse complement strand
GGTGGAAATGTTCCGATGTGGCTGTGGAGCTGGATGAAAGATAAAACACCCACGTAGGTTAAATCCAAGAAAAAGTTAAGAGGCAGGGCTAAAGACGGGACCCTGGGGGCCAGTTCAAAAATAATGCATGTGGTCAGGCAGTAGAATGTCAGAGCCACACAGCCAGCCTTTTATGGCAAAGAAGGCAGATAAATATAGCAGCAAATGAGGAGGGTAGTCCTAAACTGAGAGGAAAAGAGAGGCACTGGCTGGTAGCTGCCTCAGTAATGTATTTATATTAATGCCAACCGATGGGTCTGGCTGATTAAACCAAACGTAGAATTTATATTTGGCTAGAAGAGCTATTTTCAATATCACTTTATTACTGGATATTTAAAAGTGCAACAGAAAGAGTGGTTTGTGTTGAGAGCTAAAAATAAAAGTAGTAATCTGATTCCCAACATGGACTTCATGGAATTTTAAGGCCAAGCTATGTTTCTGGGTGTGCTGTTCATAACACATGTAGAGTGCATTTAAAAGACACGAGGCGAAAAAAGAGCGTGAGGCTAACTAGAGGCAAAACAAGCAAGAAGTGGGTTACACATGGAAGCAATTGTGGCTTGACACTACAGTCATGGTTTCTTCCATTTCAAGAAAATTTACAAAGTCTCAGCTTCACATTTGAATATCTAATTCCCTATTCATTAAGTAAAGCCTGTGAAAAGCAAAATGTTTTATTTTTCCTAAAGGCAAAGTAGAGTCATTCTATCTAACAAGAGATTTTCTCTCTTTGTGTTTTTTAGACTGTATAACTAAGGAAGAGGTAGTGAAACCTGGTAGTTAGGGCCCCTGCTTTGGATTCATACTAGATGTAGATTCCAGGCCATTGATGGCACTTAATAAGGCATATAACCTCAAGTATTTTATTTCTTATCCCTAACCTTCATTTTGCCTTTATAAAATTGGGATAACAACATCCAAATTATGGGACTGCTATGGAGATTGAATGCGATAATACAGAGAAAGACTTAACACAGTGATTGCCACAGAATAAAGACTCAGTAAATGTCAAATATTAACTAATAATAATAATTTAAAAACTCATTGTACAGATTATATGTATTGAGCAGCCTATGTTCTGATAGTGTTATTATAGCCAGTACTAAATACAGATCACTTGTATCTATCAAAATATTGAACAGACCCAATATTGTAGTCTACTTTACAAGTACTTCCTTGGTGATAACAACAGTTGACACTGTTGCCAGAACCTGTGGGAAGCACTTTACATACATGATCTCATTATTTCTCACAATACTCTAAAAGGTAGGTATCATTAACTCCATTTTCTAACTGAGGAAACGGAGGTTTCAAGCAGCCAAGTCGTTTGCCAAAAAAAGCACATAGCCAGTAAATGACACAAATGCAATACTTGTACATTCAGAGATACTTGAATTCCAAAGCTCGTGAACTTTTTGTCCCGCATTGCTGTGCCTGCCCTGCAGTGACACTTTGTTTATAATAAACTAGATATTTTGAAACAGTTTTTCAAGTGCAATATAGGCCTCCACTTATAACTGATGGTCAGCTTGTGAGCTGCCCAAAGCATATGAAAGAAGGTATCCTACTTAGTTCTGATCAAATTCAACCTGGCATTTCTTTATATAAATACACCTCTTGTGAGTGTGTATATGGATACTTTAGCTTTCTGGAATCCATAGGAAAATTTCCCAAGGACTCATTTGTTCTCTAGACATCCAAACACAATGACAGTGGTGCTGGCGAGTTTCACCCATCAGCCATTGGAATGGTTCCCAGTGAGTCTTTTTCTAGAGAACATGAAAAATTGCTACAAATCTTCTCAAAGTGAAAAAGAGGAAAAATAAACAAAAATAATAAATATAAATCATCATAACACTAGCTAATATTTAATGACCAGTTGCTATATGCTAGGCATTAGTGCTGTTTTATAGTATCTATTTGATCATCGCACACATAAAAACTTTTTATGGGCTATGAAATTGAGATTTAGAGAGATTAATATTCTTAAAGTCACACAGCTATTGTAGAATGTGACAGAAGATTCAAACCTACATCTATTCTACACAATCTACTCTTCTATATAACATATTATACAGATTTTCAACCATTTAGTTGTGTGTGTGTGTGTGTATAGATGCATAGATATATACTGCAGATAGATAGATAGTTAGATGGAGAAGGAGCCACGTGCCAATAACATCCATTAGAAGGAAGAATTATTACCAAAGAAGAGTTTTAGTTATACTTCCCATGAAACATGCTACTATTTATTAGATAAAGATGTACTGGGTTACAAGGTGCCCCAGATGTAAGATGTAAGGCTGCAAATATCAATACATTAACATACTTACTGAACTTTGATCCCTGTTAGGAATGAGAGAAATCCACACACACTTGTGGAAAAACTAAAATATAATTTATTTACTTAAACTCAGGATCCCAGTGAAAGCCAAAAAGTTTATTTCAAATAAATATGCAAAATTGACAAAAGAAGTATGAGCAAGACCTAAGTGATCTTTCTGCTATAGTATCATCTGGATGCAGCCTTTTCTAACAAAATATTTATCTAATGTAGAACTACTCATATAATAAACTATATACTGTGATATACTACATGATAAAACTAACATTTAAAAAAATTTAGTTAGGCTCATATAAATGAATTATTGTGATTTAATTATAATTCCTCATAGATCGATAATCATTTTGTTGATTACTCTGAATTCAACATAATGCCCTATATATGTGTAATTATTCTGAAAATTTAATGAAATGATAATCAACTCTTGATTTCAAAATTTCCAGAAATCTTTTATTTTTATTTTTTTTTTAAGATTTTTATTTATTTATTTATTTATTTTAGAGAGAGGGGAAGGGAGGGAGAAAGAGAGGGAGAGAAACAGCAATGTGTGGTTGCCTCTCACATGGCCCTCATTGGGGACCCGGCCCGCAACCCAGGCATGTGCCCTGACGGGGAATCAAACTGGGATCCTCTGGTTCCCAGCCCGGGCTCAATCCACTGAGCCACACTAGCCAGGGCAGAAATCTTTTATTTTTATTTTTAAATTATATTTTATTGATTATATCATTACACTGGTCCCAATCCTCTCCCCCGCCTTTGCTGCCCTTCCACCCAGCCCACAACTCCTTCAGGCAATCCCCACGCCATTGCCCATGTCCATGGGTCATGCATATATGTCCTTTGGCTACTTCATTCCTTATGCTGTACTTTACAGCCCCATGGCTATTCTGTGACTACCAATTTGTGTTCTTAATCCCCTCATCTCTTCACCCATTTACCCATAGCCCCCTCCCATCTGGCAATCTTTTCTTAAATAAGTCCTTTTAACATTTCATATAATAATGGTTTGGTGGTGATAAATTCCTTTGGTTGATTCTTGTCTGGGAAGCTCTTTATCTGCCCTTTAATTTTATATAACTTTGCTGGGTAGAGTAATCTTGACTGTAAGTCCTGTTTTTCATGACTTTGAATGTTTCTTGCCAGTCTTTTTTAGCCTGGAATGTTTCTTTTGAGAAATCAGTTGAAAGTCTTATGGAAACTCCCCTGTAGGCAACTAACTGCTTTTCTCTTGCTGCTTTTAAGGCTCTCCCTTTGACCTTTGGCATTTTAATTATGATGTGTCTCAGTGTGGGCCTCTTTGTGTCCATCTTGTTTGGGATTCTCCGTGCTTCCTGGACTTGTATGTCTATTTCCTTCACCAAATTAGGGAAGTATTCTTTCATTATTTTTTCAAATAAATTTCCAATTTCTTACTCTTTCTCTTCTCCCTCTGGCACCCCTATGATGTGAAAGTTGGTCCAGAGGCTCCTTACATTATTCTCATTTTTTTAATACTTTTTTCTTGTTGTTCTGATTGTTTTTTTCTTCCTTATGTCCCAAATCATTGATTTGATTCTTGGATTCATCCACTCTGCTGTCATTTCCCTGTAAATTGTTCAGAAGAGGGACACTGGCTTCTGTCTGCCTTTCTGTCTGGGAGAAAGCTGTCCCCCAGCTCTCGCCTCGATGTGAGACACTTCAGTTCCTCCCGCATGCCATTGGTGTTTTTCAAGCTACTACCACAGTGCTGGAGTTCAGAGAGAGTGAGTCTGAGTGAGTTCACGTATGCGTGCTTTAAGAAGAACTGCTTGGGAGTCCAGCAATTTCTTCCACCAACTCTATCCCTGCTGGTTTTGCAGCCAGAAGTTATGGGGACTTATCTTCCTGGCATTGGAACCCTGGGCTGGGGGGGGGGGGCTGGTGTGGGGCTGGGACTCCATGCTCCTGAGATGTCTCTTCCAAGTTTTTATCCAGTACACATGGATGCGGGACCAGCCCATTCTGTGTCTCTGCCCTTCCCACCAGTCTGGATGGATGTGGTTTCTTTAATTCCATAGTTGCCATACTTCCATTCAACTTGATTTCTGATGGTTTTAAGTGATGGTTTTTCTATAGTGTAATTGTAATTTTGATGTGGTTGTGGAAGGAAGTGAGCTGTATTTACCTATGCCACCATGTTGACTGGAAGTCTCTGAAATAGATGGTTTCTAAGGTGCATTCTAGTTCTAATAACTGTGCTACCAATCCAAAACGTGGCTAGTTTTTCATCTCTGGCTCATAAGTTGATTAAGAACATCCTATGTGGAGCAATTTGCAACAGGATAAAATAAATCTTCCTTGTTCCAAAAGAGTCTGCTTCTACCTGCTAGCTTGTATTTGAAATGCTTTCTCTTGACAGTGCCATTTTATGACTTCAATCCCCATTATACAGAAAATAATCCAGAAAGATGTTTCAGCACATCATTTGTTCTTTAAGTCTTTCTGTGACTGTCCAGTCTCAGATATGTTGTGAGTACAGCAGTGGGGAGGGAGGCAGTGGAGAGAGGTAATGATGGGAAAGGTCTACAGGAGGGGGTCTAGGATGCTTACCAAAAGCCAAATTTCATCTAGTTAGGAAATGAACTACATCTACACTAGATGAATTAGATCTAAATCTAAAATTATATTTTTGCCTGTCTTGCGTCAGGACCTATAAGGCTACAAGGGGCCCACATGTGCTCCTACCCAGGCAAGGGACTGAGGAGAAAGGACTGCCCTGTGACGTGCAGCCCTGGCAGAGATGCTGGTGGGATAGGACCCCAACCCCTGCTCAGATCCCTGCTGTCCACGCTGCTGCTCCAGACTAGATTCCAGGCCACCAGAAAACACAAGCATAATTCCACAGTGGCCTTGGTTTACTGTGCAATGCTGTACTTGTGGCTGCAGAAATAGAGGTAATTTGTATTCTTTGCCAGTATCCCTCTCTCTCTCCTCTCCTCAACTCCCTGCCCATCATGAGAAACCTCACCTTGCTCATTCAAACCTTCTTCCTATTTATTTATTTATTTATGTACAATTAGTGTCAAGAACAGTGAAGGTATACAATGGAATATTATTTGGCCTTAAAAAAAATGAAATCCTGACACATGCTACAACATGGATGATCCTTGAGGACATCATGGTAAGTGAAGTAAGTGAGTCACAAAAGGACAAATATATGATTCCACTTCTGTGAGTTACCTAGGGTAATCAAATTTATAGAGGCAGAATGTAGATAGTGGTAACCAGAGACTTGGAGCAGAGGGAATGGGGAGTTAGGATTCAATGGGTAGAGTTTCAATATGGGATGACGAAAAACTTCTGGAGATGGATGGTGGCAATGGCTGCACAACAATGAAAGTACTTAATACCACTAAACTGTACATTTAAAAATGGTTGAAAGGGCACATTTTGTTATGTCAACTTTACCATACCTACAGACACAAAACTAAGAAGGGTCAGAGATTTTACCCTATTTGCAAGCTAACAAGTTAACCTGCTACAGTTTCATGCATGTTGATACAACATGAGACTTCCGGGTCAGAGTCAAAGGACATCATTACTCACAGCAATAGCAGAAGCCAGAGCATCAGCATATTCTTCACTGGTTTGCTAACCCCCAGTTCCCACAGGGCAACACGAAGAGGACCAGGCAACACCTGCACACACACTGGGTTGGATCACAAGAGAGAAACTTTGAGCTTAGAGAAACTGCATTTTATAATGAGCATTAAGCATGCCTTCCCTTTGCTTTAAAGGCAGACAATCTCTTTATTATACTGGAGGGTAAGAATGCCTGCCTTTTACCCTGTAGGGAGACACATTCTCTGTCTTCAAACATCCCTGAAAAGATACTCTGGAACAAAGGGAAGCCAGAGCTCTTTTTGCCAGATGTACAAAAACATGGCAAACTCAAAGAATTGCCTGCCAACAATGAACATGTGTCATTTTTACAAAACCAATAGCTTCTTTCTTTTTTTAAAAGTGAGAACCAGACTAAAGAGCAACCGATCTGAATCCCTAGTTTTAATTTCTTTCCGACAGTTCTTTTGAAGTATAATGTACATACCATAAAACTCATCCATTTTAAGAGTAAAGTTCAATGACTTTTAGTAAATTTATACAGGTTATGCAATCATAACCCAAATCCAGTTTTAAAACATTTCCAGTATCTGAAAAAGTTCCCTCATGACAGTTTGCAGTTAAATCTTGGACCCTTCCACAACCTAGGCAACCACTGGCCTGCTTTCTGTCTCTATATTTCAGCCTTTTCTAAAAACTTCATACAGTTGGATTCATATGACATGTAGTCCTTTGGGTCTGGGTTTTTTCACTTAGTAAGATGATTTTGAGATACATGCATGTTGTCGCATGATTCAGCAGCCTGTTTCTTTTCATTTCTATTTATTTCAATAAATATTTCATTGAAAGACACTCTGTATTTTGCTTATCCATTCTTCAATTAATGGATTTGCATTGTGTCCAGTTTGGGGCTACTATGAATAATGCTATCTTGAATTTTTAAAGCTATTTATCCATATTTGGTTAACCACATTTGTATGACATAACAGAAGCTTCAAAACACTGACCAATAAGTATTGATATCTAACACTTACATAGTACTTACTATTTGTAGGTGGTATTATAAATGCTTTATGTGTACTAATTTCTCTATTACAACAAACTATAAGGTAAGTACAATTATTATTATACCCTTTCACTGATATGAAAACTGAAGTACATGGAAATTCAGCAGTTTGCTCCAGCACACACAACTAAAAGCGATAGAGCTAGGGTTCAGATTCAGCTAGCCCAGATCCAGAGTTCATACGGTTAACCAGTAATAGTCCCTCACAGTTAAGAAAAAAAAACTTCTGATAAAACTATAACTTCCTCAATTCTTTTATTAATAATACTGTGGATACGATTTTTGTATTTGATGGAGGCGTATGTCTCCAAATATTCATTTGAACCATTTAAACTATTTATATTCTTCTCCCCAACCAAGATATACAATTTTCTTCATTCAAATTACTATTCTTTGTGTTTTATGCTTAACTATAATAATATTTGTAACATATGCTATGAGAATTTAAAGTTTATTTATTATTTTTAATATTATATTTTCAATGGCATTTAATAAATATTTCTTTCACCATTTCATTACACTTGAAATCATATGCTGAGTCTTACAATTTTAATTATATTTCTATTAATATTTTTCATTCCTGTCAATTTTTCTATTTTTAAGCTTAATACTATCTAGTTTGGAGGTTTGGAATTTGTTTCTTTGTAATATTTGTAATGTTTTAAAGTCGTGTAAAGGACTTTACATTAGACAAGAATGCTAATGTTAGTTTACATACACACTATTATTCTTACATAATGTAAATTTAATATAACTATTATATATTATTTTAATTGAAGCCTGAGGCATTTCATATGAAAAGAGTTTAAATAGAAAAAGTACCTTAAGAATTAATATAAAAGATTTCATTTATTGTTCTCCTCTGCCTTGGACAGTAATTTTTATTCAGTTTATATGTCCAAACAAGATCTAACCTGTCTATGGCTAATCTGGTCATCTCCACTACCTATGTACGAAGAAAATTTTCATTGTGGACCTAGCAGGCCATACAGAAACGTGATAACTAAATTTACCTAGTTGAGTTTCAACACAGACCTATTTTCTTCATTTAACCACTTCCTAAACATCCCCCTTTTTTTCTACTACCATTGCCCCAAAGTTCTTCAATAAGGTTTACATTTTTAATTTAGGTTTTAGTGAGTACAGATGACATGCGTGACACTGTGCTAGGTACTGGGAATACAAAGAGAAGAAGGTACTCTTGGAAAGTGTATTTACCTTCATAGCATGATTCTTTCTTCTTTCTGAAGCAAGTAATGGATTGTGTTGCATACAGTAAGACACTGGAAAATACTGACCTTGGTAAAATTCCTTCAAATGTAATTTCTGGCTCTTTGACCGTTCAGATTACTGGGTAATACTGCCAGACCAGTGCTTTAATGCTTTACTGAATCAGCATTTACTCCTTGGAGCAATGCAAAAGGAGTGTTCTGTGTTAAATGTGGACAAGTTATGTGAAATGGAAATTGTCCATTAGTTTCATTTACCATTATTTCTCTAAGAGTAAGA
This sequence comes from Micronycteris hirsuta, assembly GCA_004026765.1. Lineage (NCBI taxonomy): Eukaryota > Metazoa > Chordata > Mammalia > Chiroptera > Phyllostomidae > Micronycteris > Micronycteris hirsuta. The sequence goes on along the minus strand of PVJI01020840.1, from coordinate 19,643 downwards.
AAAACTCAGAATAATACAGTTGGCTGGCAAAGCAGGTATTTTCCTAAGGCACTAATTTCAATGGAGTTAAGTCTTACTGGAAAGCCCACAATAGACCATACAATCTCTTTTCCTGGGAAGACCAAAGAAATACGTCAACATTTTGGGTAAATATTCCCACTTCAAATTATTAACAAAGCATTCTTATCAAAAGTTATCAGGCTTCACTAATCAATGTATCATAGAGGCTTTGAAATTATACAGACTTGTGTCAGATTCCTACCTTTTCTCTCCCCTAAAATATGATCTCGTGCAGGTTATTAAGCTCCCTAAGCTTCAAGTTCCTCATCTGTAAAATGGATGTGACAGTAACTACCTTGCAGGGCAGTGACTGAGAGGTGATGCTAATAAAACACTTAGCAGAGTGCCTACTCCATAAACAATAATTTTAATAATTCATTATCTCATTATTTTAAAAGTATACATCGAAAAACTTCTACTTACCTAGTGTAAAAATAATTTATGATATGTTTACAAGCTTGTTGGAAAGCAAGTTAAACATACACTAAAAAATAGAGAACAACCAACATTGATTTAATATTTTTTAGTGCAAAAGGCTGTTAAACATGAGGTCATGTTATTTCTGAATTCTGGCAGATGTCCCAAAGAATGAGAGTATTAATAGTAAGAAGATCTATTCAGGACATGCTAAATCAATTCAAGACATTTTAAATCAATTTTGTGACAGTCTCCTTAATAATTGACCTGAGGATTATAAGAGGCAAGAAGATCAATCTTTAGACCTGAGAGAGTCTAGAAAGACCAGCACCCCTGATGTTTTGGGAGTTGTAAGAATTTTGTGAGTCAATTCCACACACACACATCGTGTGAAAAGTGGGTGATGCTTTTCACAGCACTTTGAAGATATTACTGCACCACCTTCAGCATCTATTATTGTTGCTGGAGGAACGCATACCGCTGGTCTAATTGTTGTTCCGGTGTAGGCAATCTGTCTTTTTTCTCTGAAAGTTTTTACTATTTTCCATTTACCCTTGATGTTCTGATGCTTCACTATGGTGTGACTTGGGATAGTTTTACTTCTATTTTTCCTGCTTCATATTTGGAGTGCACTTTCAACCTGAGTGAAGATTTTAGATTTTCTTTCAATTCTAGAAAACTCTTAGTCATTATCTCTTTTAATACTGTTTTCCATCATCCTCTTTTTTTTATCTTGTTCTGGATTTCCTACTAAATACATAATGGATTATCTCAATATATTCTCCATGACTTTTGACAGCTCCTCTATATTTTTATTTTTTGTCTGTTTTTGCTGTTTTGGTAAAGCCTCAATACTATTTTTTAATCCACTACAGTGGTGCTTCGGTACTCACCATTAATTCACACCAGAACTTGTGACGAGTGCCGAAACCCATGAGTACCAAGTAAGCACCAAGTGCTGAAACATTTTTTTTTTCTCACCAAAATGTGGCAAGTACTCAGTTTGATGAGTTCTGCAGCAGACAAGTACCAAAGTACGACTGTACCTCAAACGGTCATTTCCTACTATTACTGTACTCCGCATTCTAAACTATTTCTTCCCATGTTCCTTATTTCAATGATTGGCATTACCATCTGTCAGATATCCTGATTCATTCTTCTCCCAGGTTTACCTTCTACTAATCCTTTGTACTATTAGCAATTTAAAAATAATACCGTTCTGGGGCAGTGGGAGCCAAGGAGGAGGCTCCAGACACTGCTCAGAAACTGAACACATGAGTTCCCATACCCTGCACACTCAACCTAGAGGCATCAAGGCCAAGTACAGAACCCTCCTCCAGTACCAGACCAACAACATCATCATTGAAGATCTGGAACAGTTCAAATCGGCCCCCAGGGCGGAACTCCCCCCTGAGATCATAACAGGCAGTGTCTGGTTTAGCTTCCTAGAGAAACACAACCAGCTGGACAAAAGACAACCTTTACTACATTGAGTGCATCTTTGAGACCACAGGTAACAAATGCAATGGAACAAAATAAAGCAAGGGAGGAAAATCCTGGAGGTGGAAGGGGAATAATGAAAGTTTAAATATAATGACCAGAGAAGGTGTTACTGAGATAGTGATATTTGATTAAAGACTTGAAAGAGTTGAGGGAGAAAGAAATGAAAATATTAGAAGGATCATTGAAATCAGATGGAACATCAAATGCAAAGGTGTTGATGTGGAAAACCTGACTTCTTCAAGAAATAGCAAGAAGATCATTGTGGCTGATCACCTGGGGAGGGCAGGCAGTAGGAGATAAAGTCAGAGAAGTTCCCAGAGTCTGATCTCTTTGGGCCGTATAGGCCATTGGAAGGCATTTGGCTTTCCCTCTGAATGAGGTAAGACAGCATTGGAGGGGGTCGAGCAGAACAGTGACCTGATCTAACTTATTATTTGAAAGAATAACTCTGTGGCAGTATGGAAGTACAACACAGGGAAAGTAAGAAGACCAGTTAGAAGACTTTTACAAAAATCCAGGCTTGAGAGAGGATATCTTGCACTAGGATAATATTCTGATAAATTTTGAAGAACTTAACAGGTTTGCACTAATTACTGTTCTAGACCCTGGAGATACTTTATTGAAAGGCTAGATGAGGGTCATGAAAGAAAAAGAAGTGGCAAAGATGAATCAAAGGTTTTTCTTCTGAGCGACTTAAAGTTGGAATTGCCATTAACCTACTTAGAGAAGACAGCAGGAAGATAAGGCTTTAGAGGTGTGATTTGGAGATCTGTATTAGACTACGAAGGGTGAGATGCCTACTAGACCTCCTCATGGAGATGTCAAGTGAATATTTAGATAAATGAATCTGGAGTACAAGGCAGAAGTCTTGGCCAGAGATACATACTTGGGAGCAATCACCGTTTATGTAGTTTTAAAGCTATGAAAGTGAATGAGATCAGCTAGGGAAGGAGTGTTGACAGAAAAGAGAGCCAAGTTCTGAGTCCTTGGCTACTCCAAGGGACTGGGGATCTTAGAAAAACTAGCAAAGTAGACTGAAAAGTGGCCATAAGGAAGGATTAAAACCAGGAGAATGCAGTATCCTGGAAATGAGAGAAAAAAATGTTTCAAAGATGAGGAAGTGATAACCTTACCAAACCTGTTTGAAGACTGAGAATTGGCCAAGATGATACTGAGGTCACCAGTGTCCTTGATAAGCCCACTTTGTGGAGTGGTTGGGAAAAAAGCCTTATTATAGAGGGTTTGAGAGAGAATTGGAGCCAGTGAGTATAGGTGACTCTTTTGAGGAGTCTTATTAAGGGGAATAAAGAAATAGGACAATAGCTGGAGGAAAATACATCAAGAAGAGGGTTTTTTGGTTGTTGTTTTTGTCTATATTAGTTTTCTATTGCTGCTGTAATAAATTACTACAAATTTGGTGGCTTAAAACAACACAAGGTAATGATCTTACAATTTGGTAGGTTAGAAGTTCAACCTGGGTCTCACTGGGCCAAAAATCAAGGGGTCAGCAAGACTGTGTTCCTTTGTAGAGGCTCTGGGGGAGAATCCATTTTTCTTGCCTTTTCCAGCTTCTAAAGGTCACCCACATTCCTCGCTCATATCCCCCTTCCTCCATCTTTAAAGTCAGCAACACTGCATCACTCTGACCATGCTTCTACATTCATACCTCCCTCTGACTGTCTTATCCTGCCTCCCTGTTCTACTTTTAAGGTCCCTTGTGATTCCATTGGGTCCCCTGGGATTACACAGGATAACTTTCCTATTTTAAGATCAGCTCATTATCAACCTTAATTCCCTTTTGCCACATAACCTAACATATTCACAGGGTCTAGAGATTTGAATGTTGACATCTCTGGGGAGTCGTGATGCTGGAACACATTACAGCATACTTATTGATGGAAATAATTATAGAGAGCAAGAACTTGATGATACAGGAGAGGGCTGAATCATTGGAGTGACAAAAAGCAAATGGAGGACTGACTGCCTTTCCATAGGAGCAAGAAAGGTTCCTCTCTGTTTCAGAGAGGAACTTGAAAATAACATAAGGAACAAATGCTGGCTGGTATGAAGATATGGTGGTGGGAGCTTGAGGGAGTCATTTTTTCTCAGTGACTTAGAAACAAGGTCATAGACCAAGACCAAGGATGGGAGGTGCTGGAGGTATAAGAAGAAATTGTAGAACTGACATATGAGAGCAGGAGCATGAAAGGACTAGAGAAATATCATGAGCATCAAGGTAGCATCAAGAGCCTGTGGTCACTAAATGTAAAGTGTGACCATTCAGCTTGTTTCCTCTAGTAGAGCAGACAAAGCTTTGGTGTAGTAATTAGCCAGGGTAGGATAACTGCTCTACGCACTCCAAATTTCAGTGCCTTAACACAACCAAAGGTGATTTCTCACTAAGAAATTTACATAGATTGTCTCACTTAATCCTCACAATGGTTGAATATAGTGGCATTATAATGCCTCTTTTCAGATGAGGAAATCAAAGAATATCTTGCAGTAAGCTTAAACCATAATTTTTACTTTAGGTATTAATTTGGGGGGTGAGGGTACTTAAAAATAATATTTGCCTCCTGGTCACCTTCAGACAATTACGCACACTGCTCCCTTCGCCTGGAATCTGTCCTCTCTTTCCTCACTGACTTCTAGAATCAGCCCTGCAATAGTTGTCTGGGGGAAACGTTCCCACAAATCTCCAGACAGGTTTATTTCCTCCTTTGTGCTCTTTCTATAGGCCTTACATAACTGCACTATAATGATCTGTTCCACAATTATTCCCTGACACCCCCTGTGCCTTCGCAATCCTTTCTATTCCCTCTCCCTTCATCCAGGAGATAGCAATGATACTCTATTTCAAAAATCATAAACCACAGTACCCACCACAGTGCTTGGCAATGCAGTTGCTGTTTATCTGTTCGTGAAGTGGAAGGAAAGAAGGAAGACAAACAAGGCAATTCTTTGACACTACAGAAGGAAAATAAGTATCTGCTCCCTTTGGAGCTGAGTGGGATACTAAAATATCCATTTCATTGTTATGGGTTAAAGTTTTCTTTATGAAAGACAGTTGTGGAAGGCTGGAGCTCTCTATGGTGGCAGGCCACCACTCAGTGGAGGTGTGTGTGCACTGCAGGGAGCTCCAACTATAGGGTGCTCTCACTGCTGCCCAAGACAAACTCCAAGAACAAACAGTAGTCACCCACCACTCACCCAATCTGCCCTCTGAGCTGTCACTGCCTCTGCCTTAGGCCCTAAGCCATCTAGCTCTGTGCCCCCCACCTTTTGTGATGGGACACTTAAGAGCTCTGTTAAACTGATTATTTCCTTAGACCTGCCCTAGATGATTCTGATTCAGTGGGTGGAATAATTTGTATCAGAATAATTTGTATTTTTTAGCTAGTACTCCCAAGTGATTCTTACTATCAAGACAATTTAGGAAATTAATCATCTTTGTTTCAGTCACACTATAGAATTGGGGCAGCTATTTATTTTTCATTGACTTTAAATTAACTTTATTTTTTTAACCTACTTTAAAGATTTTATTTATTTTTAGAGGGGAGGAGGGAGAGAAATATCAACGTATGGTTGCCCCTCCTGCTCCCTACTGCGGACCTCAGCAACCCAGGCATGTGCCCTGACTGGGAATCGAACCAGGGACTCTTTGGTTTGCAGGCTGGCACTCAATCCACTGAGCCACTCCAGCCAAGGCTGGACTTTAAGTTAACTTTAAATATATTATTGGTTAACAGATGAAATGTTCCTTAATTCCTTGAAGGTGTAGCTTAATACTTATATTATTCTGCAGCTTTTACCTATCTTTTCAACAGGGTGATTCAAGTGACAGCAGCTTTTGAGAGTACCATGGGGCATCTCCAAACTTCAGAACTGTTCTGACACAGGAGCCAAAGTGTTGAATTGAACCTTAGTGCCAGAATAATGAGCTGGGCACTATCGAGTCCCATTCACCTCTTTCTTGGATGAGGTCAGAGATCTGAGGTGAACAGCAGCACCATAACCTCCCTCACCAGACTTTGGACGGAAAGAATAGGGGAACCCTTTCTCTTTTCTCTGAACAAGATGCACTATTAGAAGCTGTCCTAGGCAAGGAGAGCTGAGGAAAAAATGGGCCCTACTATCTATACCTATTTTCGACAGCCACAAGTCTGCAACATTGTGAGAGATAGGGGATAGATTTAGTAAGTTCTTGTTGCTGGTCACTTGTCTTCTTCATCGGATCCAGTTAGGTTCTCCTTGTTAATCGGTGTCAGAGGGGCTCTTCGGGTAGGAAAAATAACAGCAAACGTTTTTGAAAAGGAAGTTAGTCTTCAGCTACTTTGTGACCTTAGGAAATCCGCCTGGGCCAAAGAGATAATGGCCGCTTGGCTGAGGGACCTCGGGACTCCACAAAACTTGCTCCCGTGTGAAAGGGGCGAGACTCTTCAAAAACCACCACGGTACGCAGATAAGAAATCACTCAGTGGCGACACGCGCCCCCAGCGGGACGCACAGGCGGAACCCCAACCTCTTGAGAGTCCCACGCTCAGGCGCACTGCCGCAGGGCAGCAGCCCCGCCCCTCGGCTGCTCGGGGGGCGGGGCGAAGGCCAGTCACGTGGGCCTCACAGTCCTCTCGGCTTATTTCCCTTACAAGGACTTGGACTCAAGAGCCCTGCCCCTGGCCGTACTCTGGTATGTGCAGAGAAGCAGACTCACAGGATGGACCCTACCATCTGCTCACATGAAAGGGGGAAAGAAATACATATAAGGGTGGGTACAAAAACCACAAAAACTCAGACATCAGACCCACCAAACCATTACATATTACTATATTTCTAAGTCACCACTTTGTATTTTTCCCCGTGTACTCAGTCAAAATAGCGCCCTTAGAACAGTGGCAACCGCGCCCCACCCCCGCTAGGCCCTCTCTGTTGGCGGAGACCGGTGACTTGGCTTCCTTCCGGTTTTCTAAGTGGAGGCCGGAAGTGTTGGATTTTAGCGACTTTGGTTGTAGAAGGGTGGTGAAAGCGGCAGTTAGGGCTGCAAGAAGCGTCACCGAAGCGGTCAGATTCTCGCGGTTGTGCAGGGTGAGTGGTGCGTGCGGACCGGCGGGTGGGACCCATCCCGCAGACCCATCTCCTTGGGGCGGCTGGGAGAGCAGCGGCGCACCTGGGCAGGTGTACTAGACGATTCCCCGGTTTCGAAGGCTATGGTCCCAGTGGCCCAACTGCACGACCATAGTTCCTTTGCCTAACTTGGACTTTGGAAAGTGTGGCTTAACTCCCCGCGCCGCGAAACTGGGCGATAGCCGAGCCCGCGAAACCCGAGCCTCTTGTCTTTTGACTCCGATACTATGTTTAGTTTCTAGCGTAAACTTACCCGATTTAAGAGAGTTTGCGCGAAACCTGTAGCCTTGTGTCTTAGCCCAGCCCCACTGCTACAGCTGTTGTTGCAGCTGTGGAGCTACATTTAGTAGGAAGAATTAACTCCAATTAGGTTTCTCAGTTCAGTATCCAGTTCTGTAACTAGACTTTTTTAAAAAAGATTATTTGGACAAAGAGGGCTTTGGCGTTTAGTTTGCGGTTTGAGAAAAATTCCAAAATATAACATCACGTTCTTTTTGGGTGGAGACTTTGGATCAAGTCAATTCCCAGCGTTAACTTTTAAGTAGTTGAGCATATGAAAATATATCAGTTCTTTACGGAACTTTGGAATAGAAATATGCATTCAGTTGAGATTTTAATCTAAGTGCAAAAAATTTCATATCCAAAGGTGAAAAAAGCGGTAGTGTCTTAAAATTGCTACTATTTGTTCAATTAGGGGAGGCTTTTTGTAAAACTTACCTAGAAAAGCTTTTTATTTTCAAATGTGAAGCATTAGTGGCAAGTGAACCCTGACAACTAATTGCCTTTGTCAAGTGCTAAGAACTTTTTGGGTGTGGCAGGCTTAAGAAAATTAACCGCACCCTCAACCGGAAGTTTGCACGGTAATTGAAAACTTGGTTAGAACGGATGCACCAACCTAAAAGTGTACTTTTAAAAAACTGTTTGGCACCAAAAAGTTACATATGCTTAGCTTGAAAAAGGGTGCATTGATTAAATGATTTGGATTTGGGAAGCTGACCAAATTTTTCTAAGATGATAGTTTTTCCTTAAAAAATTATCGTATCTCATACAGTACTGTCAATTTGAGTGTTAGTTATGTAAGTCTAGATTACTTTACATTTATTACAACATTGAAAGTGTTGGACTGTAAGATTCTACCTAGAGTAACTTAATGTGATATTTGTATGGATTAATCCCATTTTATAAATGAAAGCATAGTATCTAGAGATTCTGAAAAATCTTCTGATTGCCCTTGGTGTGTGGGGAAAATCCTCTGAAGATTTTTATTTTTCATTTCTCCTACCACTTAGATGTATTTCTCCTTTTGACATAATCCTAAATTATTTTCTTCCTATTTAATCAAGCAAAAATAAAACCACAAAGTCATTGTCACCAACACTCCACTCCCTTAATTTAAAACAAGGTTATATTCCCTTTAGATCTGTAAACTGAATCTCCTTGACTACGTTGACTGTTTCTTTCACTTTCTTATGCATTTGAAATCCGTATGTGTATTTCATAGAAGCCTGCTGTGCAAGTCACTCTTCTTTTTAAGTCTCATACAACACATGTCCCTTCACACATTAAATATTTAAAAAGTAGATTCTAGACTCTTAGAATGAGTAAGATCCTCATAATTTGGAAATCTCAGGTGCCTACATGGCAATCTTCCCATCCTAAATAAAGAATATTTACATTGATAATATGAAATATTTTCATTTTACCCCAGATTTCTAAATGTCTGTGAAAGTTGTGTATTTGCTGAGGTCATTGAGAATTGTGCATTTGCTGAGGTCTTGTTACATGAAGACAGTTACAGTCTTAATTGTTCGGGGAAAGTAAAAAATGGACAGAAAACTACAGAGTGATGACAAGGGAGTATAATGACAATATCATAAGTAATTTGGTCCTTGGGAGTATAGCACTATTCCTGATTTGGCTTCCTCTCCACCAGTGTTTATTCTGCTGCATACTTTTAGTGTGGTAGGAAAAAATAAACTGCGCTTTCCTTGTTTTGAAACAACTGACTGAAGTTAAATTCCCTATCCCTGAAAGGCTCCAAGTTTATGGTGGGAGATTAATGCATAGAACAAAATACAGTCTCCTTAAAAAGGTAGTAACTTGCCCAATGTTACGCTACCAGTTTTTGGTAGAATGAAGACTAACATCTGAATCTCTTAATCTTAAGAATCTCACGTAGTTTCTAAGTGCAATAGCGTTTTTTAGGATCTTTTATTTCCCCCCTCTGAATTTGTCAGAAACAAAGATCTTTTCTGAACTCATGGTATTTGATAATCATGTGCCACTTTTGAGTTATTTTTCATTATTGTCACACATTGTTTTAAATTAAGAGTCATACTTCTGGAATGAAAACTATGTGACTCATTTCAAAAGTTAAACCAATCGTCTTATTTCTTTGTAGTTGCCTCCCCAACAATATTTTAGGCTCCTTGAAGACACTTGCCTTGTATTTCTTAATTCTTAAATTGTTTTCAACACTAGTAACGTTTGATGCACATTACTGCCATTAACTGATCATAATAAAGGTTAATGGTTAAGTATTGAATGAGCGAAAGAAAAGTTCTGTGTAATACTATTGTCAGTGCTGATGCAAAAAACTTTATAACTTAAACTATAATAAACTTACAAGTTTAAAGAATGCATGAATAAAAGAAAGGTTAATAAATACATCAGAACTCTGTATATATTACTTTATAACCCAAACTAAGCATTTTTTTTCCAGATTTTATTCATTTATTTTTAGACAGAAGGGAATGGAGGGAGAAGGAGATGGGGAGAAACATCAATGTGTGGTTGCATCTCACGCAGTCCCCCTGGGGACCTGCCCTGCAACCCAGGCATGTGCCCTGACTGGGAATCGAACCAGCGACCCTTTGGTTCACAGCCCGTGCTCAATCCACTGAGCTACACCAGCCAGGGCTAAACTAAGCTTTTTTTTTTTTTTAACTGCTTTTTTCTAGAGAGAGGGAGGGAAACATCAATTTGTTATTTCACTTATTTATGCATTCATTGGTCAGTTCTTTTATGTGCCCTGACTGGGGGTCGAATAGCCTTGGCGAATCAGGATGATACTCTAAACAACTGAGCTAGCCGGCAGGGCCCAAACTAGAGGGACCCTATCCCCTCCCACCAAATGTAGTAGTACGAGGTTTTGTAGATTAAAAAATCAGTTGTCAACTATTTGACTTTTAATTCTTATCAGTATATTTGTTCTTAAAATAACTGACATTCCTATATCTTTGGAAGAAGACAATGTTAAACAAAACATACTGTTTTTAAAGACATGCTTTGGTTTGCAATGACATGGCATGCCTAATATAATAAAGATTTGGACTGGTAAATATATGCCACTCATCGGGTCTCAAACACTTTCTCTAAGTCCTTCAGTACCTTTAAGAGATGGGGAATATATACTCCATATCCCTTATAGTTCTTAAAACTACATTTAAAATAGAGGGAAAAATTACAGCTCTATGTAGTTGAGATAATAATGGAATTAATTACTGTCTGTAAAAGGTGTTACAGCATGAAAATATGCTTTCATGAATGGCTTAAGTAAATTATGAAAGGCAGCCTTCTAAAGGGTGATTAAAGGAAACTAGGACATTAGGAACGAGTATATATCATAACTTCATTGTCATGTAAGGTATATCTTACCAACACATTCCAGTCTATCGCCAAGGGGTGCTATACTGGATGGAGTGGAATTTGTGACTCTTCTGTGTGGAATTTCCTATTAAAATCTAAGAACAGATTTAGGTGGGGAGAGGACTAAGACCGAGCTTTTCTAATTATTTACATAATTGAATTTAGTCTGGATGATGTGGTATAATCAAGGAAAGAATATAAGAAATAACTTTAAACTCACACAAAACATTGTGTCCTAAGGTCACTTTGCAGTGCTGAGATTTAGGTAGTGCTTCATTCTTTGCAATCCACAGACTTATTTTTAGACCAAGGGCATGGTGTTTTGCTACATCATAGCTAAATGTTGTTTTCACAACGTAAGCTTTAAAATTGTTGTCCTGGTCAGAGAATGAAATCAGTGGTGCCTATTTTAGAACTGCTTGGAAGAATATAACTCAATACAGTGTTAGTCTTGCTCGTTAGAGGTTTTGCAGTCTACTGTCATCACGTCAGCTCTGAAGGATGGTACGGTAAAATTTTACCTGATAATGATGGGATTCTTATAGTTTTTTTAAAGATTCAGTGTTGAAAGGGAAAATTGCTTTTTCGTTTTAGGTATTAGACATTCTTTTTACTTTTAACTTAAATTTTATAAGGATAAATTTAGATTATTAGAGAGCAGAGATAGTTCCCATACTTCTTAAGATGTTTTCCAAACTTTTAAAAACTAAATTAGCTTTAAAAACTATTGTGCTCTGATATCTGTATAGAAGACTCAGTCACTTTTCTGTGTAAGAATTTGATTTGGGTAGAGTGGGAATTCTGTAAAACTTAATTATAGGTTAATTAACTTCAGAATTTTCCATAATTTTCAGTTTGCCTTTCAACAAATATATTTCTTGACTACTTTGATTTCAGAAGTGAGGGTATAGTAAGAAATGCTAGTTAGAAGTAGAAGAACAATATTTGGCAATAAAGGCTAGGAGATATTCCATCTGTTAGTCCTCCTTCCTATTTTCTGTCCATTTAAGAGTGGAATAGCTAGTTTAGGCTGGGGCTGTAAAAGAATAGACTTGTTGAAGATGTATGAGTATTCCTCAATTCTTCCAAAGCACTGAAGTTTAGAACTGGAACTGTTTCCCCGGGATACGTATGTTCTTTTGTTTCTTGTTTCTATATTGCTTCTAACCCAGTAGATTTGGTTATCAGTCCTTTTTAGACTATACCGCAATACAGGGGACATGCAATCTTGTTGATATCCTCTGCACTTTGACTTAATGTTGGTTGTAGTTTGGAGTGGACTATTAGTGTAGTTTGGAGTGTAGTTTGAAGTTAGTGATGGGCTGTTGATTAAATGTCAAAACTACTAAGGATGAGTGAGCTCAAAGCATGATTCTGGTTTTTCTCTTTGTAATTTGGTTCTGTGAGTAATGGTATCAATTAGTTGAAATATTTTGCTAAGTGATACTATACTACTAAATAATTTTTAGACACATCTCTAAGTATGTTACACACATCAGGAAGGTTGATTCAGTTTACCTTTTGTTTTTCTTTGTCTTTTTGTATTTCCCTTCCTGATTAGGATCTAACTACCACCATGTCGAGCAAAAGGGCAAAGACCAAGACCACCAAGAAGCGCCCCCAGCGCGCAACATCCAATGTGTTTGCCATGTTTGATCAGTCACAGATTCAGGAGTTTAAAGAGGCCTTCAACATGATTGATCAGAACAGAGATGGTTTCATTGACAAGGAAGATTTACATGATATGCTTGCCTCACTGGGTAATGATCAGTTTTAATAGTAATATATTATTGGATAGTATTTTTGTGATCCCTTTTATAATTATTTCTTAAATCTTAAAGCTCTGTGAAGCCAGTCTAATGATGTTATAGCTTACTAAATAAGATTCAAAGTCTTGAGCAGTGTCTCTCAAAGTGTGGTCCTCCGACCACCTGCAGATCTCGTGACTGGGCGAGGGCCGGTTGTTTGTGTGTGTCACACACAGTGATCTTGGTTATGAGAGCGGAGTTACTCCTTTTGTCATCCCAGTGGAATAGCATGCAATCTCCACTTTCAGTACCAGCCCTGTTCATCGAAAAGGCTGTTTTCCTAATGGTTTTGCTATCACAAATGGAAAGAGCAGACTATAAATGACCATCTGTCTTGTGAAAATGTTTACTATGATGAATAGTTGATGCATTTTGTGATATAATCAAAATTATGACCCTCTTTTTTGTTTAGGGAAAAATCCAACTGATGAGTATCTAGATGCCATGATGAATGAGGCCCCGGGGCCCATAAATTTCACCATGTTCCTCACGATGTTTGGTGAGAAGTTAAATGGCACGGATCCGGAAGACGTCATCAGAAACGCTTTTGCTTGCTTTGATGAAGAAGCAACTGGTAATTACCAAGTGATTTAACTTTTAGTATGGCAACTAAAGTATATAATGACTTGAAATATGACATAATATTCTCAGGTTTATACCATACCTATTTGTTGTTGTTTTGACAGACTTTTCCTATGGTATCACTCTCTTCACTGCCTCTGCCCTTAAACATTTGATTTACAATTTAATAGGTATACTTGAAAATTCTTTAGGAAACTTGTACTAGAGCAATCTTGGATAAAGTGAAAATTGCTCTAGGCCACAACACTGATAGAGTCCTATATTTATTAGGTACCTCTCAGTTCTGAGATTGTTTAAATCTGGTATTAGACTTTCTAGTTTTGTATTCCTATTCTTTGTAATAGCTGTGGATTTAGGGCAAATTATTTAAACTATCTAAATTTCTGTTTTCTTATTTGTAAAACGGACAATAATATTACCTACCTCATAGGGTTGTTGTGAGGATTAAGTGAAGAAATGAAATAATAGCACACTGCTTGGCATAGAGTTAAATCTCAAAAAAACTAAAAAAAGTTAACTACAGAAATGCCTGATCCTTTGGCAAAAGTGTATATAAGAGAAAAGATAAGGAAGCAACTCTCATGGCAAGTTTTTTGAGAGGGAAGGCATGCCCTTCGGTTATGCATTACTTGGAGCCGTTTGAATGGAACAAGCATGGCCTGGTAATGGAAGCACGTTGTCCCCAGCTGGGCTTTCAGGGCTCCCCGCAATATGGCTTCTTTGGGCCTACTCAGGTACACCACCCTCGACTCCTGCATCATCTCTCTAACCTCCTTCCAGGCTCTCTGAGCATTGGTGTCCTAACGTAACCTCCACCATTTCTGCCTCTGTGCCTTCTTCATCATTTCACCTTCTCTTTCCTCTGGAACTCAGAACTCCTAGCGTTTTTTTCTGGAAGGGTTGGGGAAGAGGCAGGCAGGGGAGACTTACTTTTTTTTCTCCTTAAAAACACTTCTGTATTGATTAAATTCTTTTATTATGAGCAGGTATTAGTTTTTTTTAATGGGGGTGATAAAACCTTAAAAGAGTGAAATGTATTACCTATTCTTCAAACTCCTCTCAACTGTCATATTCTTTATAGAGCCTGTTCTGCATTTTCATACTATTTTCTTCTGCCTCTAAGAAACTTAAAGCCTCTCCCTTCTTTCTACTTCCAAACAATTTTATTTCTCCTTCTCCTGGTACATAGCTGTATCTCACCTTCTATTTTAGTTGTATACTTACTCCTAATCATCACAGTGTCTGCCTACTTCCAGGGTAATGGCTGTGTGTCTCAGTGGCGTTATATTCCCATCACTATAACCCCTTCTAGCGCCTACCACAGTACATCGCACATAGTTGGTGGTTAGTTTATGTGATAGTTAAACGATTTGGCTGTAGATGATGATTTATTTCTACATGCTGAAAGTCTAAGATTTGGGGCACTTTTTTTTTTAGTTTAGGGTTGAATTAGAACCCCCCCCCATTAATTTAGAGTTTCTTATGTGAACTGACCTTCTACTTTAAATTCATTTTATAGGAAGTATATTAACAATGTTCTAGCTTAATTTCACAAGCAAGGAAGTTAGTGGGGGTTTTTTTGTTTGTTTGGTTTATTTTTTTATAACATGAAATGCAAAATCTCTGCTAAGATGATCATTTATCACCTTTGGTGTAGTAGAGTATTAGTGGTTCTCAGTCATGACTGCACGTGTCATGAATTACTTGGGGAGACTTAAAAATATTAAAAAATATCAACACATCTGGACTTTTTCTTTTTTTAAGCTCTCTGAAGGATTCTTATTCTGATGTGCAGTCAGGTTTTATAAGAACCCTGCTTTCACAATTCCAGAATAGAAAGCACACCTTCCGGCTCACCACTCACATCCCGAATGCCTAGCCCAGTGACTGACATAATTAATGCTCAGTTTACTCAGTGTTTTTGCACACTCTGGGCCTGGCCATATCTGTTATTAAATCTGTATTAGTTTCGTAAAAAAGCATTTAAAAATTTCATTTTATGTATTGAAAAAACAAAGTCAGTGGTAAAGTGACCTGAAATAACATACCTTGTTAAAACTGGACCTCATGACTCCAGCATACTTTCACTGAAGCACTTTATTGATGTGGTATTGATTTTAGTGTTTTTACTTATAGAATAAGTATGGCTATTCATGCTATTTTAAGGAACTATGAGGTTTAGGTTTCTTAATCATACTTTATTCCTCTTGTTTAGGCATAGGTTTAGCCCTTATAATCAAGAGATCAGGAGATGGCTGTAGAGGAAGGTTAATACAGCAGAGCAGGTTAATGCCATTAAGCCACTAGGTGTTTTCTGGGCAACTGCTGAGGCCGCCTTAAGCGAGTGGAGACCCCATATTTCATGTAGAACATGCTTAGTCAAGTGTAGATGTTCCTTATAATTAATCTTCAGAGTGGTATATATTCTGAGCCCTAGTTCTTTATATTTTTAGGCACCATTCAGGAGGATTATCTGCGAGAGCTGCTGACAACAATGGGAGATCGGTTTACAGACGAGGAAGTGGATGAGCTGTACAGAGAGGCACCTATTGACAAAAAGGGAAATTTCAATTACATTGAGTTCACGCGCATCCTTAAACATGGAGCTAAAGACAAAGATGACTGAAACGAACACCAAATTCCAGCCAAATGTTCCTTGTTGCCATGTTGGGTATTTCTGAGACTTTCTCATACAGCCTATAGCATGCCCTAGCTTTACAGCTTTAGCCTTGTGGTATTTATTCTCAGCCATTTTGGGCACATGCATCTCTGTAATCAGACTGGAAATGGGACTTTTTTGTCATTTTCAGAATAGAAAAAAGGGTAATTTAACTTACCAGCTCCCCTCATAACTACAATCTGTACAGAGTCAATATATTTTTTCAGAGAAAGTTATTCACTCAGTTTTTTCTGAACCATAATTAAACTTTATGATAAAAACTTACTTGTTTGAAACCTCTTTATTTACCAAAGTTCTTTTATTAGTTTTAGTTGCGCCTTCCAAAGAAAGGCAGATGAAGCAAATCCTAAAAAGTTTTTTTATACCTTTTCCTTACTCTTCCCAGTTTTCCTAACCTGTCTCCTCTGCTATCCCTTCCCCTGCCAAAAGAGTACGTTTTTAACGGCCTTAATTGTGTTTCCTGCACTTTGTCTTCCTATTTTAAAAATAAGTTCCTGTAGAGCAGAGGTGTCCATCCCATGGCCCGTGGGCCTCATGCAGCCCAGGGTGGCTATGAATGCAGCCCAACACAAAATTGTAAATTTACTTAAAACATTAATTAGTTTTATTACTTAGATATGTACATTTTCTATATCAGTGATCACACACTTGGGACCTGCTCTATGATTTTAAAAATCATTTTCTATATCAGTGATCACACACTTGGGACCTGCTCTATGATTTTAAAAGATTATTGAAAGGGCTGCTGAATAATTAGGGTTATTATGTGAAGAGTTTTGCTTGTCTGTGGTGGCAGATATGAAAATTATGCACGGACCTTTTTTTTTTTGCTCTTCAGTTTTTGTTAGTGTTTGTGTATTAAGTTTAACATACTGCCAACATCCCTCCTTATCTGTCCTAAGTTTTTGTACATGATGTCATTTAAAATTAGACCAGGCCACTGAGTTTAATTTTAATTTGTCCTCATTTTTAAAACTATTTTAGACACGATGGTTCTCTGGAATGCTTCTACCAAAAAGCATTTTTTTTTATTGTATTTCAAAGTGTTGGGAATAAAATACAGAATTTTTAATTATATAAAGCTTTTCTTTAACACAATAACCTCTTGAAATACCATGTTTGTTTATGCAGAGATTCACTGAGTTCTTAAATGAATTACGGACATTCTTGACCTGCCCACCAAAAAGAAAACAGCTGAAGCTAAGTGCCTGGGAAAGTGAGATCATTCCTTCAATCCTCAAAATAACTTCTATTTCCAGAAATGCAGGACTGTTTCAGAGTTAATCAGGAAATGGCTGACAGTTTCATCTGCTTTGTGCTTCAAAAATCTGAAAGGTTAATGAGTTTAGAAGTTGAAACATTGAGGGAAAAGTTGAAAAAATTGGACAATTAACCTACAGAGATTGAGTAATGACAATTACTCTAATAAGTTTGCATTTTATGCTACTATTAACTATCCTTGGAAGAAATCATTACCTCACTCAATAAACAATTACTGAATGCCTTCAGGGTGGCAGACCTTTGCACTCAAAAAGATCTGTGAGCTTTCAACCTTGTGAGGTCAGCTTTATAGGACAGGAGTAGAAGGACCAATACTAAGACGGTGCTTGCCCCTTTCAAGTTTAGAATCTTAGCACCTGCCTTGACTCCTGAATTTCACTTTGGTTTAAGCAAACTACTTTTTCCAGGCTATATCCATGATGCTAAAATCTTGTTTGTTGAATTGAATTTCCATTTCAACTGAAAAAATATCATTTCTGCTTTGTTAACAGGTTTTTAGTGAAGAACAAATAACATTGTTTTCACTTAGGGAAAAAAGTGATCTCATTTACTAAAATTATCTCTTGCAGTATCCCCATTTCCATTTCAGATGACTGCTCAAAGAACCAGCTGCCATTAGGAACAATGTACAGTCTCCCCTGAATGAAATAAGTCTCCTAATTTAGTAATAGCATTCTCTATGTACTAAGCAAGCTTTGCTTAAGCAAAGATGATTGCTAATAAAAAGCCAAAGCATCTACTCCAACAGTGGATTTGACTGAAAAACCATTTTCCATGATGAACATCATACTTGAAACAAACCACTTCAAAAGTTCTGAGAAACCAGCCTAACGGGTATAGCATCATTATCCACCTTCTTATGATTATATATTCATTTGGACTCACAGGTCCCAAATTTTACTTGATCACAGAACCAATAGTTCAAGAGCAGGAACTGATGAGTGTTACAGGGAAAAAAAGGAAGAAGGCCAGACTATGAGACAAAGCAAATTCTGAAAAGGAAAGGCAACAATTTTCTACAAAGTAGAGAAAAGACAGCAAAAGGTGTAAGACTTAGGGATGTGCCAGCAAGTTAAGAAAAATGAGAAGACAGTGAAACGGCTTAGAGAGGACAGCCACAGAACAGTATGATGGGAACCATAAATTAAAAATTAAGTTCCTCAGTTATTAGACACATTTGAGGATATGCCATACATAACCATTTCCCAAGTGCTAAGTATTTACTCAGCTTTTCATGTTTTTCTTTTGAATCTAGAGAGAAAAATACACCTTAGAGTTACTTTATTTAGAACTGTTATTTAGTAGAATGTTCAGTGATAATAGAAATTCTCTGTCCTGTCCAATAAGGATGCTAGCCACGTGTGGCTATTGAGCACTTAAAATGTATCTAATATAACCGCGAAATTCAATTTTTAATTTAAATAGCCACATGTGGTTAGTGACTTGGAACACTGTTCTAGAAACAAATGAGCTCAAAGCGAAAGTACAGTCAGAGTGTCTCAGTTATGATTTTCATTTAAGGTAGTCTTGGTGAGGGTTTATAGTATGGTAATAGACCACCCTTAGAAGAGCTGTAAGACAGACCTAAGAAGCCAAAATATTATACTTAGGAAAAAAAAACATTTAAACCATGGGACCAAGGGCACACTGCATCTGAGGGAAAGTAAATACTTTAGAACCAGGTTTGACTTACCTGCAGTTGTTTTTCAAATTCTACTGAAAAAATGCATTCAGTTACGAACTGGACCTTGGGCAGGGATGAGGAAGACAGTACCAGCATCACCTGAGTGCTTTTAGAAAAACAATTACCACCTCACCTTCCACCTGCTGTACCTGAACATCTAGGGTTCGGGCTCAAGAATCTTTTACCAAACCCGCCAGGTTTTTCTTACGCTGCCACTGTTTAAGAACTACTGTATAGCGTGCTGAACACGGTTTCTACCATCTAGGAATTTATGATCAAACATTTCTAGACTATAAGTGATTGAATTATTCATCTCCCCAGCATCCAGCACACGTTTAGGCAATCACGAGTGCTCAATAAAGATTTGCTATTAAGTTGAATATCCTCCCTTCAGAAATAATGCTATTCATATTATTCCAGGGTGAGGGAACTGACGATTATAGAGTCACAAACAATAACCAGAACAAAACTTGGATAATGTACCTTCGTGGTTTCCTTTTTTTGACCAAGAGCAATATGTGTGAGCGATTGTATGTGTGTATAATTCTGTCATCTCTTTAATGACCCAAAGGAAAGCAAGTAATTTGAATAAAACTTCCCTGTGGTTGGAAGGGGAATGAAACAGGCTGGCCCCGGCCTGATACCGTAAACCTTACAATCTGAGGGTAAGAAAGGAGAAGTTAATGATATAACTCGGGCTGGAATGCAGTTTAAAAAGAGGGTTTTCCAGCAGGCAAGAGTTGGCGCGGCCACCGCCCTCTTACCTTCCTCAATATTTTGTAAGGGCGTACCTAAAAAGTTAACTTGTTTTGTGTAAAGTTCAAATTGAACTAGGTATGCTGTACTATTACTTGTTTAC